>OU452227.1:5125005-5153969 GCA_911728455.2 Marthasterias glacialis | reverse complement strand
ACCTGAGTCTTTTTAAAGCATAGGTTTTTGGCAATTCATTTAGCTGGTAAGAAATACCATAAACTATAATACTTCAAAAGCCCTGTGTAAATGTGTGTTTTTTTTTAATAAATATGTCATCAATTTCACACATTGTAATTTATATGATAAAATTCGTGACTCCATTACACATCGACTATTATTAGTTAAAGTGACTTCGACTTCGGCTTTGGATAAGGCTACGGCCGTTGGATGCAGCCACAACGAGTGAAAAATAAGACGGAGTTCCGGTGTCATGGGGTATTCTGTCCTAGGGTAATATGTCCACCATACGGTAAAATTTAACGTGGGCTGGAGGGGTTTATTCTAAAGAGGGCGCTATCACAAGGAGTTAGTACACAGTTCGCCGTATGCTCGGACAGAATCTCCTGCCGGACAGAATCTCCTTCCACACTGGGCATAACCACTGCCGAAGCAGACACTTCCTGGTTTACATTTAAAGTGTTTTAATCACCTTTGTGTAGTGTAGTAGCCTGTTCGTAGATAGTATTACAACATTGTCTCTAAAATGGACCAGACTATTTTCGCTGGTAACCTCGGTCTAGATTATAGTCTTTTTATGGAACAAAAACGAAATGGCTTCATCACGATGACTTGAGTTGCAAACTGTTTTCTGTTATTGTTTTCTTTTTTTTTTTTTTTTTTTTTAGTTAGTTTGTTTTTGTTTTGTTTTGTTTAATTCAAATTCAAGTAATCTTGGTAGCGACAGCTTTTGGTCACGAAGACAGCTTTTGCTTTTGGTGTTTTATCCAAACGAACAAACCTTGCTCATAAATATCTGTTCGTTTGGACTTTGTTTGTTGTATCCACACGGACGGCAAAGTATACTGGTACATTTGTGTTGTTGTTATATCTTCGGACAATAAAATGCATGTTTACATTATTGTCCGGGTCAAGACAAACGTTAAAAACAAATGTCATCTTAGATATTGTGTCAGACACAATAAAACCTCCAACTATCCAAATATAAATTCCTAAAATTATTAAGTTCATACAACAAACATAAAAATACATAAAACCACGGGAAGCTATACGTTTGTAAACAAACAAGATTAAAACCAACACAACTATGGAAAACTGTATCCCAGATCAACCAAATAAACAAGAAAAGCTGTTGGTGATAAAATGAAAGGCAACTTGGAGCCATCAACCCAAAAATAGACAACTAGAAAGAGTATTAATTGTTGCCAACCTTTGCATTAAAAAATCCTTTCGGAACAGCCGTTTTTCAGATTTTGTTTATTGATGTTGTTTTTCTTTCCTTTAAGTCGAGTTTAATATATAGGTTTATTCGTCACCTAAACACAATGAACGTCCTTCCCCTTATTCGATCAGATTGGCTTAACGAATCTATTTTTGGCAAACTCATTTGCACAAATATCAATTAATCAATCCCTTGGTGGTGACACTTGGCGTGTGTCGTATTACGAAATCAAGAAACATAACGCAATTCGACATTGCAGGAAGAACGCCAGAATAGCTACAGCGACCCACGTCAGTTGTTTTCAGAGAGAAAGTGACTATTTCTGCTGAAAATCAAGGAAAAAGGGTAAGCTATAAAAACCACTTATTCCCGCGTTGAGGACAATCAAAATGATAATTATTACATTTAAAAATAGAACACAGGATTGGTATTCATCCAAATTCTTTTATTTGAGTATCAGTCTGAAAGCTCACTGTTTATGAAGTTCTTACCAATACCAATCTTCCTATATACTTCTGTCAAAAATTCTGTCAAAGTCGAGAAGATAGAATTTGACAGCCACAATTTCAATTATTTTGGTTCGAACAATCGAAATTAAGGACAATGTGTTTACATGCTGAAAAAATTGCACGGTTTGCGATTGCCGAAAAGCGAAGCAAATCACAAAAAGCAATCCCTTGAAAAGCCTACGGCTCAACATTTTATAGTAAAGTGTCTGTAAATACTTCCATTCTTTTCACAGATTAGGACATAATATGTAAGAAAACCAACCCGTGAGAATTTCAGCTCATTTCGTTGTTTCATTTGCAAAAGAACAAAAAACAAACCACATTAAAAAAAAATTGCATTCAGCATTTTTGTACGCATTTTTAGGCAGAGTTTTGGTCTCACATGAGACGACAACTAAGTTTTTAGATCTTATTTCATTTATTATTCAAAAACGATAAAACTTCAGGCAGAAGAATTTCAATGAATTTTTCTACCATCATTGTCTTTATACCATGTAAAGTATAATGTAAATCTGTGAACATTTAACATTTTTCTTTCATACCAGTGTTGAGCTGGGGCTTTAATATAGTCAAATTCCGTGCTCTATAATTTGTACGAGATATCAAATTTTGAGGAATACTAGTTGTACTAACAAAATAGATGTTCCGATTTCAATTTTGAAGGTTATAACAACCAAACAAACAGCACTCACAACTAACCCGGATGTGGGGGTGTGTGACTCATTGCTGGGTGTAGTCAGCATGCTCAAGCAGTGAATACTCGGCTATGAACAGACTGTGTATTAGTTGACTTCGAGAGCGTACGAGTTTTTGCGAGAATCATGACTTCCGGGCACCTCGAATAGCCGCCACAGCTCGCATTGCGCCGATTTGCGTTTAAAATAGAACTTGTATTGTGCTGCTGTGCTGTGTTGTAATAAAGTGCATCTATAATTATTGAATATGGTTTGTATAAATAAATATGGGAGATTTTAATTAGGCTAGTGGCCGATCCACTCGACGCGCCGCTCGCCCGCAAACGAGGCATCATTAATCATAGAGCAACTGGTCCCCTCTTATTCTTCTTTGATTTGTGACCCGTCTAACTGTATGCAGTTTATGGTGACCGCGTAAAAATGAGTCATAGTATTACTATTCCGGCCTGTCAATCAAACTGTGTGCATTGACCAATTGGATCACGGCTTTTGGTCATGTGACCTCGGTCAAACTCGGTCACACGTGCAGCGTAAACGTACACAAACTAAGGTGTGTGGGCGGGGCTTGTTGCCAAAGCCGGAACGGTCTTGGATCGCGTCAAAATACTTGCATTTTTGCAACGAGCGTACTCATTTTTGACACACGCGTACTAAGCGCCTCTACAGCGCCTTAAGGGCGCTCGAACGTTTTTAACAGCGTGCGTGCACGCAGCAGTCAGTTTTTGGCATAGATAATTATCTATATCTATGGTTTTTGGAGCCAATAGACCGATTGCGCGACAATGTTTACATACGGTCACGTGACCCCCTATCGGGTATGACGTCATACAGCTGATGAAAAAATACGTGTAAAGAGATAGGCCGCGACAAAGAGTAAGTGCGAAAACAGTCGATTTTACTTTGGTTAAGCGATGAATTAGTTAATCAGCCCCTTTATTTAAAGTAGTATGTTGTGGCATTAATTTAAATCACATCTCTGTTTCATAATTTAACAGAATTCTACTAAAAAGAGGTTTTTTTAGCCATGCACTACTGGCGTCGGACGACTATTATGTAGCCATCCGTCTGTTATTTTGTTTGTAATGTAGGCCTAAATCACTGTAAAAAGGGATAAACAACGTTGAAAATGTGAGCATTAATACCTAGCCTTGCAGAATTTCAAATAGGCAAAGGAATCACACATTTTGGAAAGCAATTTCTTTGGAGGATTTCAGCTTCAAAACTTTGAAATTTTTGTGTTGAAAAGTGTGTGGTGATCGCGGTCGTCTGGCCTAACGTTCCGTCGTGCGCTGTACACATCGTGCACATTTATACGGTACTTTCACAATTTCCAAGACTTGCCGGAACTGTCCTTACTGGCCTTATTCAGCCACTTGAAGGTCTCTGGTACAAACTCTGGAATATGTTTCACAGATTTCGAGCAAGAAAAGCCTCGATCGAATAAACTAAATGCATTAATCATTGTGTACCGTACAACCCTTTCCTATGGAGGATTACGTGTGTGTTTACATTTTATACTCAAGAGGGGTCACGTGACGCGGGCCGCGAAATCGGTCTATTGCTTTTCAGTGCTTCCCTTTCAGGGGTTAATTAGAGACGAGAGATATCGATACGGCGCGCTGTCATGGTGGCGAGGTTGAAGTCGACGCATTTCAACTCGTTCAAGCTGTTGCATTTAGTACGGTACCCAAACCGAGCGAAATCGGGACGTTTTATTATTTTTTTTTCTGCAGTCCGAAATTGCCACTGTCGTAATGATTTTTAAGGGGATTTTTTTTTCATCGATTCCGAAAAGGGAATCCTTAAAAAATTTGGAAAATGTTTTTGAGGATGGCAATTCTGAACTGCAGAAAAAAATTGCAATTTGGACGTCGCTGTCCCAGCGACTCCATATGCAACGTCACTCAAAATCCATGCGACACAAGGTTTGTTTTTGCGCTAAGTGACGAAGCACTTATCCAAATTTTAAAACAATGATCAATAACTTTTGTTTTTGTTAGTGCACTCGAACGAGGTTCGCGTATACGCAGTCCAGCGCAAATTTGCAATTTGAAAATTCAAACCGAATGTTGGATCAGAGGTCGAGCAATATTTCTTCATTTTCTCAGAAGTTTAATTTCCAATTTTTATTATAGGCTCACTTTATTTATTACGTTGTAAGTTTTCCACCATTATGGTTTTTGGGATGGAAATAAAAAAAGTGATGCGAAGAAAACCAATCACACAAAATTTCACCCGCGTTTCTCTCTCGAATAGCCGATGGCTCAGAGGTGCCCGGAACCTCAAACGCGACCTTTTCCTCACGAGACTTACACGGTCTGTTACATTTACTTACGGACAGTGACGTAAGAAGATGGGGGTGGGTGTGTGTGTGTGTGGGGGGGGGGGGGTGACCCCGAAATTCATTATATGAATACTATTTCAAGCGTGAGATAATACTGGTACTAGGTCGCAGCAACTCAACTACCACTTATCACCAACGGAACTTTTAGTTATTTTATATCAAAAATGCAAGCTTCACTCAACCCAAATAAAACAAAATCTACATTGAAATTGTTTTTGAAATTGTAAATTGGCTAAAAAATAAGCGCTCGTTTTCTATTTTTGTAAGCGATTTAAAACACACTGAACCTATTCTGTGATAGTTCGGCGGATACAAGTCGGGCGGAGGTGGGTTTAATTTTTATTATTATTATGAAGTCATGGTGAAGTGAAACCACGAGACCCTCAAAAGCGACTTGCACTGTGACCCGTATAGGCCTGAAGATACCCGTGTTTAGAGAATATGTTGAAGAAATGTCAGATTTAGATGTGGGAGGAAAACCCAAATTTATAGGGACAACCCACGCAATCAGGGAGGGACTGAAAACCCAATCCACAGTCCGGGATTTGAACCGGGGTCCACAGTGGTGAAAAGCAGGGATAAACTACTGAACCAACCTGAATACTCTTATGAGTGCAGGGTATTACAAAATAATGGAAGAAGGCGAAGCTTGGGGTTCGGGAAAGGTAACGTTTGAGAAATGCTAGCTCCCTTTTTGTTTTGGTCAAATTCAGATCGTTGTTGCAGGTTCAATGGCAAGGCTTTGTCTGATAGTTTTTTGTTCCGTCTGCCTGGTTGTGGCAGGACAGTGGGACTATGAATGCGATGGGATCGTTCACCAGAAGACAAGTAAGTACTTCTGTGTTAACTGTTGGTAAAAAAAATTGTCTAATTTTCAAAGACGCGATAAGCAGACAAATGTCACTGTGTTTCCCTTCTTTATCATAAATATTAAAGGTGCACACCGGCTTCGTTGGGCTATTTGGGCTACAAAATAGGCTAACATATGACTTCAAAGGTCTTTCAGGAATGGGGAAGAACGGTTCCTAAAACAAACCATCACATTCTGCCGTTTTCGAGCATTTTTCAAAAAACGATTAATTTTATCCGAACCGAAAAAAGTGGTTCGGATAAATCACGTGATCTTCGGAGTTAGTTTTTTACTTCCAGCCGTATAAAAGTAAATTACTGAACCAAATTTAAATCTTTTTTTTTACAACTATTCATGAGTATTTGAAAAAAAAGACGTATGTATTCAGATTATTGATACAATTTGTAAATAATGATGAAAAATCGAACCTAATATTCGCATTCAGAGAGTCCGTGCAACCGAAGCGTGTCTTACGGCGCACACCAGCGTGGGAGCTAGCGGAACGTAAACCTTGGGGCATATCCCGTACAGCCGGTGCCGTGTCTCGTGGGGCCAGAGAGACAAACCCCGGGGCATAACTCCCAAGCTTGCCGGTCGGTATAGCCGTAAGCGTGGGAGCTTGTCGGAGGGGTAGGGAGCCAGATTAACAATTACGGTTTTTTACGAGGGTTTTAGTCTGTACCCCTAGCTATTATCCCCTAACTATTGCAACGTGTTGCCTGCGCTACGCATACGCGGTACGACGACGGGGAATGTTTATCCCATACAGCTGATCTATCTACTTCTATGATAGCTGCATAATGTCCACTCCCCCAATCGCCACAACAAAAAACCGGTGGCGGTGGCCGCGGCCGGCCAGTGAAGTCATCGCCCGAAAAACGGGAGAATGCCTTCGCTAAAGCTGCCAGGATTGGCAATCCGTTTGCAGTGAAAGCGGGAGGCTCACTTGGCACATGACTGTTATTCGGCTGGTCACGATGTGGTCTTTGCCATAATTTTGATGGACAGGTTTGTGTCATAGAACTGTATTGTGAATATGCCTGCGTATATTTTAATTCATGAAGACTCACATTTTGAAAATATTTATGGTCCATCATGTCTGTGATGTCCACATTATGCCAAGCTTATTCTCTCCCTTTCTACATTTGAACACGACCTGACAACACAGATCAGTCATGGACCCAACTGGCATTCGTCCAAGTAATTTTTACAACATAGGGCCTACTTGCGATATAATGAAGACACTTTCTCCATTGCAAGTAAGTTCGTCCAGTTCGTCGTACACAGAATACACTGTCCGTTTATGTCTGTTTTTTATTTACACGTGAATTTGTGCTGAATGGATATGAAGTCTCGATCCTCATGCCTCGTCATTGTAATAATTCATACATAAACAGAGCACCAGTCTACTTACAACATTGCGCAACATTGTCACGTAAACTTGACAGTTGCAACGGCTGGAAAAGTGTATAAGCTGACCTTTGACCGTGTTTTGTTTTTTCCACATTTTTCGTTAATTACGTGATATTTTGATGATTTTTTTAGAACAACCATTTAAAAATTATTGTCTGTCATTCCACATCACTAAATTAGGTAAACAGTAAGCCGGTGTGTCCCTTTAATAGCTCACGTACCAGTCATACTTGCAACGTACATCCAGTTGCCTTTTGGCTGGTAACCTGTTTGCTAAGCAGATAGAGTTTTGACAACTTTTATTTGACTTTGCAGCTTTACGAAATTCGTCTTTGATTACCCTCAGGTTTTAGTAGTTTTAAAATTTAAACTTCTGCAAGTCTCTGGTGACTTTATCACCGCACTATAACATTAACACCCAACCACAAGGTGATAAAATTCAGCAGGTACTACCAAATATGGCCATAACTTTTTTTCAATGAGCCAAAATAGCCAAGATTCCATGCAATCCTCACCCCTGGTATACCCCACAAGCCTGTAGACTTTCATTGGCCAGACCCTAACCACTGCAGAGTAAGGAGTGTTGAAAGACAGCAGCCACCTGTCTCCGTACAGTAATTGATTGACCCCTGTGCTAAGGATCCTTGCCACTGGGTGGTATGCACTCTGTGAAAACAACTTGCAGCCGCACACTGATCGTAAATAACACAAGTCTAAGACTTGACTGGCACTCCAATTCACCCCATGATCATCTATTATAGCTTTCGGCTTGCAAGGGGGGGGGGGGGTCATTGACCTAAAAGACAGGGTGTTGATAAAAAATCAGCTTGTGGTTAAATGACGTAAATTTTTCAGTGGGGCGGAGTGAAAGGAGCAGATTGCCTTCAAATCTCTTAAAATTTTGCTCTTTGGAATTGCTCATTGATCCTTTGTAAGAGCTGTTCATGCAATAAAACACCTACTGAGTTTTGTAATTAGTGAGTAGTGATTCAAAAATCATGCATTTGCCTCTGGAAATACCACACTCTACGCAGAAACATACAGTCCGCCATCTTGTGGAGTCAAAAATTAATATTGGATCTACAAAATGGCGTATCGTGTTCTGTCACCTAAACAAACAAAAAACACGATTTAAAGGGCTTGTTATAATTATGTGAATCATTATATTCTACTTTTACAATATCCATCAAACCATATCCATTTCATAACAAACGCATTTTTAGCCCAAAAGCGCCCATTCCGAAGGCAATTTGTCCCTTGAATATAAAGCGGGTAGCGTTGTGCGTAACATCTTTGTTTTCTTCTTAATAACACTAAGTGAATTGTACGCCGGGAACATCCATGAAATCTGATTGCAACTGTTACTCCTGTTTGTGTAGCTTGGGAAAGGATGATACAATTAGTGCGACTTGCAGCATCAAGTAAGAACCTCTTGAAGTGTCTTTTGTCATTGTGATGTAACCTAGCCTCCTGTGTGACCAAGTGGATTGGTTTGATGGATCGATGACTGAGCTACCTGACTGACTGACTGACTGACTGATTGAATGAATGAATGAATGAGCTGACTGACTGACTGACTGTATGGCTGCCTTGTTGGCTGTCTGGCTGTCTGTCTGACTGACTCACTGGCTGGCTGACTGACTGATCGACTTATTGAATGACTGACTGACTGCATGAGCTGACTGACTGTATGGCTGCCTTGTTGGCTGGCTGTCTGTCTGACTGACTCACTGGCTGGCTGGCTGGTTGGCTGGCTGACTGAATGACTGAGTTGCCTAGCTGGCTGGGTAGCTGGTTGGGTGGCTGCCTAGCTGGTTTACTTTCTCACCAATTAACTGTCCTTAAAATCACCTTTCTTACATTGAAACTGAAATTTAATCATGAAGACGGCCTGGTATCAGTAAACGACCATAAACAAGCTATATATAAAACGGATGTTAGTGTTACGGCGATCTTGGACATATCAAATGCCATAAATATCAAATGGCACATCAAGGACTCCGTACACAATTAATTATTTTGTTGACGTGAAAGAATGTATTCACATTGAAATTACATATTGCTACCTCAAATAAGATTTCGAGGGAACAAAACGGTTCCAAGGGAACGAAATAATATTCCGAAGGAACGAAATATGTATACGAAGGAACGGAATGTATATTTTGCACATGTTCCCTGTTATTTTTTTCTTTGCTTGTCCCTTAACGGTTTTCGTAATCAAAAATGAGGGGGTGGGGTTGACGAGTCATTCTTTTTAACTTGTTAAGGTTTAGACCACCCCCTCTATACAGCTGTAATTAAAGCACACTTCCAAAATCAAGGAGAGAGCTCAATATAAAAGACATTTTTTATTTTATTTCATTTTTATTTTTTTGCAGGGACATAGGTAAAAAACCATCAGGCATTGCCTCAGACTGCGAAGCTATTGTGGACTTTAATACATGTAAATGGAAGACTGTTAACAAGAACGACAATAATGCGGAATGTGTGAATTCGGATGGTGGTGGCATGTGATGAAAAGAGGTTGAGGATGTTACGAAACGTGTTCAAGGTCAAAACAAAATAATACTACTAATTTTTTTTTTGGGGGGGGAGGGGGCAGTGGCAATAATGCACTGAATATCTTCCAGTTTAAGCTTACATAGAATATTATAAACACACTGTTGACTGACCAAACTAAAAGAAAATTGCTTAAACTGTTTAATTAATAAGTACCAGGATGGGACCACAGTGACTGCAATTATCTTAGTAAAACTGAATTAAGTTCAAAGGTCTTTATATTTCTTACCTTGGTAAAGTTGTTGTGGCCAGTTTCCTGATGAAGGTGATTTGTTCTCTTTGGGTTGATGGGGGGCGTCAAAGCAACTTAAAATTGGAACCTTCCTCTTTAATTGTTCTTTATTTATAAACATGAAAGTTTCGGGGTTCTCTTATGTTCATTGGGAAAACCAATTTATTATGATTGCTTTTTCATTCGAACAGTAATTACAAATTGAATATTTTATTTTGGAAGATTCGCTTTATCAAAAAATCAACAACCTCCAAAACATTTCAAAATACTAGCAAGAAAAAATGGACTTCAGGGAAGTATACAATGGATTAAAATTAGTACCAATTTCACTTCAGTTGGAACTAGCAGTAAAGGGAATTGTTCTTTGAAGGAGTAATAAAGTCAAGTCGACCATTTTTTTCCCATAAAAAAATTATAGACAACCTTTAATGAAGTTGATTTCAGTTTTCATATTGGACTTTCTTCTTGTGGAACCTTATAGTTTAAAAGTAAATATAAAAATGCATTCGTTTCATGGTGACAGATGTTTTGCTAATTTGGTCCAGTGACCGACTCATTTAGGATTGACTCAAAATCATCAACTTACGTCAATTCTGTCAGACACGTTTCAACCAAAAATTCGACTCGAAATAGTGTTTTGGGGGAAAAAACAAAGACTTTATTGCTCTGCGAGCTTCATAAAAAAAAGCTATAATCTGCTGAGCAGTTATTAGTGCAGCTTTTTGGGTTATACACAGTACAGTAAAAAAAAACTTCATCTAAGGGCCTATTTCGGAAAAATTACTACTATTTTTAAACATTTCTAATATGTTAATTTACGTAAATGATACAACATGTATTGAGAGAGTATTATTGTAAATTGCATATCTGGCTTGTAAGTGTATACTTATATTCTTGGATCTCTGAGATTGATGTATAATAAATCAACACACACTTGACGCTAAGCCCTCTGTATCTTTATATTTGATTGTAAGGGATGTGGATGAAAACACCCTGCAACAACTCCCTAGTGTTCAAAACACGCCACTCTGACACCACTGTTACACCACTGTTACACCACTGTTACACCACTTTTACACCACTATTACACCACTGTTACACCACTCTAACATCACTCCAACGCTATCATTACACCACTGTTACAGCACTCTGACACCAATATTACACCACCCTGACGCCACTTTTACACCATTCTAACACCACTAATGATCACTGCTTGCTGGGTTAGATTCTGAACTGTGCCTAATCATTCATTTTTGGGCCATCAGATTGGCCCAGTGGTTTGCCTTTCACCTCTGACCCCGGTTGAATTCCTGAACTGGCACGTTGCATGTGGATTGAAAACTGGGGTGTTAAAATTGATTCTCTTGGTATCTATGACAACACCGACGTGGTGCTAGTTATCCCCATTGCTTTATCGTTGGTAAAATTAACACCATTTCTGTGTTGTCACATATAGACACCAAGAGAATCAGTTTAACACCCCCAGTTTTTGCCCAGTGTAGCTGATTGCATGATTGCCCCTGTTTTGAGGTTTCCTCCCACATCTAAAACTGAGAAGTCTCCATCCTCTCTCTCTACAGAGGTATCTTCGGGCCTATGGGTCACAGTGCAATGAAGTTTTGAGGGTTCCTTCAAAATGGTTTCACTATACCAGAAAATTATAATACTGATGAGTTAATGATGTTATCTCCCTTTGTGTTTAGATAGTGTCATGTATTTCTATGTCCATGCGTTCTTGCACAAAATAACACAAAAATAACAGGGGTTGGTTTTTATTGAATATGACTGCGACGAGATCACCTTAAGCTGGACATCACGGCCGTGAATTCTATGTAAAGCCGCAACGAAATCAATTTTCACCATATGTTATTCGCTGTCTGTGGCGTTTAAAACTTAAAGGTAACGGTTTCTTTTTCAACTTTGAGAAAAATAGAATTAACTTTTGCAAAGGTTACTGCTCACTAACTAAAATGACTTATGTTATAAAATGCAATCTTTTTCATTTAGCTTTTGAGAAAAAACTTTTCGAGGGTCGAAACGTGAGGCCATTATCATTTTTTTGCATTTTCATCTTTGGTCTAGGCCGACTTTCGAAAACGAAGTTTAACTGAACAGTTTTGTTACTGATCGTAAAGTTAAGGTTCAACCTCAGACCTTGTGTCCCTGCATTTCGAAGCAACGTGCCGTAATTCCGGCATTGATAAATAATGCTTTCATTTTTACCAATAAATTATTTCATCTGATATTGCAATTCAGAAGGATGTTATAACACCTGCCATCGATCTGTCTGAAAACTAAGCCGACCCATTTAAACAATACCTATTTTATTGTTTCGAACGGAAAAATGTTCTCACAAAAAAAAAATAATAATAATAAACTATATTTTATGTTTGTCATCAGCCCTTGCATTATATAGTCGGACTTTTCCCCAAAGGATTTATTAGACACAACTAAGCCACTCCAATGTCACGATATCAACAATACATACAAAGCGAAAATCAATACTTTGACACGTGGCAATACAATAGTTTCAAGCTCGACGATTCAGATTGATTTTAGATTTGTTCAGCTGCCGTAGAACCAACTAGAAATATCATATCCTTCCGCGGGCAAGATATTGTATAATTTGTTTGTTTATTGATTTTCATATGAGAGATTACAAGAAGAAAAAACAAGCTAAAGTTTGTTGTTGCTGTTGAGGTTGCCTTGCTGTTGTGTGTGTTTTGGTTTAGGGTTTTTTATGAAGGAAATGGAAAGGCTTAGTATAATCTTACACTTCCCCAAGTCTGTATCAATACAAGTTATAAAACGAAACTGTCTGAGTGATTCAGCTCCCCTTTGTTAGTTCGTTCGTCCCTTCGTTCCTTCGTTCGTCCGAAAGGGGTCTTTATTCCCTTTAAAATCTAAGCTGGTGTTTTCAACCAAGCAATGTGGATGTCACCGTAATGTGTGCCGCCATTTTGAGTTGACGTTTATTTACAGAAAAGTATAGTATGTGAACGGGGTTGCAAGTTCACCTATTTTTTACACGTTCCCCTGATTTACAAAATTGTAAATGGGGGGGGGGGGTGGGGTGGGCAAAAAGGGAAATCCCTATTATTAACAATAAAATTCACTAAAGTTGGGGGTGTTCGAAAAAAAATACCTGTCCCTTTTGACACAAAACTTATAAATGGCGCCCTTCGTCGCCTCGTTCGTTCGTTCTCTTGTTTGTCTGTGTTATTTTATTCAATGGGAGTGAATGTTAAGTAGGAGGATGCAGATTTCTGGAGTCGGGATTATCTTCATCATGTACCTCCACCATGCACACCTTCGATTCAACCTGGGGGCATGCGTTAGGAAAACCTCCACACACAAAAATTGAATATTCATGATTTGTTGACCTTCCACACGATGCCAGGTCACCTCCAGCCAGCTAGGATACTCCTTCATTGCCACTGAAGTGGTCCTTTTCTATGGTTGAATAACATTAATAGGGTTTGCATTTGGTTCAAAGGGTTCGTTCACGCCCCCCTTTTTTATCTGGGGAGGCTTGGCCATGCCTGGACAGGCAGAAATACCACTGCGTCCCTTTCTTGACGTGCTGGGGTCACGGGTCAAAAGAGCACGGTGTGACCAGCCTGTATTGGTGAGCCGGAAGTGCAATGTAAACGAATGGTATACATGTACATACATTGTACATTAACATTCATTACACTGCACTTCCGGCTCCACACGTCATCACTTACCAACAACATAACCATGTACGTTCCCCCTTCGATTCGCTCCGCCAGTGGTGTACTGGATCTGCGAAAACGACAGGAGCATCATCGGGGGAGGGGGCGCTAATTACGCTAATTAGGTGAAAGGATGAAGTTCCACAAGTGTCTTCATGTTACGTAAAGAAAATTTGTTGGAAGGGCTTAGCGAATGACCTGAATCTTATTGTTGTACCCCCGATATTCACACGTTCAAATCATTCTGAAAACAAGGTACTATAATATGTTGGTGAGTGCTAAAAACCGTTCCTGTCAGTATCATTGTAGAGTTGCAGACTGCAGATAAATACAGAAACACTGGATAGAGGATTTGCATCTGTTTCACTACATCTGTTGATTTGTTTTCCTTTGGGTAAGTCTAATCATGGAGGTAGAAATATTTCTACCTCCATGGTCTCATGAGGTGGGATGGTGAGGGTCAAGGTGGCCCTCAGGACTGGGGTGGGGTGGGGGGCATGGAGTGGCTTTCCTTAATGGTGCAACCAACATGTACTAGGTGTTCAGAAGTACTTTGTCCAACATCACCAAAGATTATGGGGAACTGGAGCTCTATCTATTGTTGGAATGTGGAAAAGGCGCGGGCCATTTCAATGGTCATTGTCTGCACTAATCTGCACCGATCTATTGTTAAATCAATAGAGTTGCTTGCTGGAATGGCGTCCAGTGGGATTTCACGTTTCAGCCCGAGTTCCCTTTTTGATCATTACAGGCTAGGGCAAGATTGCCGTGTCCTATGTTCTAATTCTGCTCCATGGTTTGAAGACTAAAAGCATTCTGATCGAAACGTCAATTTGTTTCACCTGTTTTTTTAAATGTACACAATGCATAACTACCAAACAGTAGGCCTTCTATACATCCATCAACCAACCACGAAGTATTCTTTTTATCACTGTAACCTATACCTACTACACTGTATAACCCAGAGAGCGCGTACTGAATTGTAGCAATATTACCGCTGGGTGCACCACACTTGACTAAACTTCTATTTACCACAGTATAAAATCCTTTAATAACTTTCACAGTGAAACAAATTCATATCAATGTCCAGGAGTCTATCATTTTTTTTAGTTTGAATCGTAATCTGTCACTCAAATTTTGGAAAGGTCAGCCGTTGAGAATATAACATGTTAATTAACCCCAAAAAGTATCATCCCGAAAATATGTTTAGTCCCCAAACCGGCTTGTTGCCATTTAAAAAAAAAAAATTTTATGACGCATCCTTCCATTTACCAAGCCAAATACGACCAACATTTAAAGCCAAAAGTTATCAAGTCTCCGATTTTCAATTCTCCTCAAACAAAATTGAAACACAGAACAAACAGGTTGTTATAACAACAAACATAATTGTATAACAGTGAAACAAATCCGTGTCTATGCGGCTGGATAAACGGATCTTGTTCTAGATATCCCTCGCCCCACCTGCCTGCGGCTATCGTACATCATGATTACCGCCCTCTGTTGACAGAAATCAAAGTATAAAAATATAATAATTATACACATTATTTGTAACTTTCCCGCCTATTTCTGGATCCCTTCCCATAATTCCCTACTCCCTTTTTCTACAAAAAAATTTATCTGTTTTTAGTGTTTGTACTTGTTTATGTCTCTGACGAAGGTACGGTTTGGATCGAAAGCTAATGCCATCAACCCTATTGAGTTATATATATATCAAATATAATATATACAATTGAATATGGTATTAATAAACACTTCTTCCCAGACGGTGCACTCAGTTCTTCTATCAGATATGTATATACCATATTCTTTTACATTAAATATTCTTATTAAATAGGGGAAGTTCCCTAAAGGATGATGACTGGAGACGTATTATATTTGATACAATATTTCCACGAGAGAAGAGCAAGTAGGGCTGCCTGAAATTCAAAAACAAATTTCATTTTTGATATTACTTTTTTTAGCCATCACCATGACTCAATCAAATAATCATATAAGAAGTAAAATCCAACATGATCAATGAAGAGATTAGCACATTCCTTTGTCGATTTATACAGAATCGAACACAATGGATGGCGTTCAAGTAAAAAAAAACTCAGTAAAACATAGCCGTGAACCAGTACCAATTCTACAAATAACACGGCTTGCCTGGCGCATAGTTTCCTTGTTTGGAAAATACAGTAGTTTTGCCTAACACCATTTATAGAACTGACACCATTATCGTGACGTGTGTTTCATGTTCTAATTACTAATTTGAATATTGGCTGATTGTCAGCTATAAGTAGCATCATTAATCACCAGAGCGTTGGAGTTCATGTAATAGCAGTTGACTCCTTCATGAGCAGAAATTCCCATCACTGGTGAAGGTAGTCATCAACATTCGTGTTTAATAAAGGTAAGTGAAATTTTGATTTTTATGGTGTTGGTGGTATGAGGAACCTGCTTACACAACATCAATAACTATCAAAAGACAAGTATCTGCACTTAATAACAGACCTGTGAAAGTTTAAGCTTAAATCGGTAATTTCTCGAAAACTGTAGCATTTCAGGCAAAAACATTCCAAGGGAACGTGTCAAGAACACTGTTATACCATGTAAGCTATATGCATATCTGCGAACATTTATATTTTTAATCTTACCAATGTTGCCCACATCCATTAAAAAAAAACAATGGTGAGTTGAGTGTCAATGTTTCCAGCAGCGTACTTTGTTGAAGACGAGCAGAGCACACTGATCGAAACGTCGAGACTTAATTCACCCCATGCTGTCATCATGCTTCTATTAGCAACTTCGTCGTGTTCCCATGCCTGATGCTGTAACAATAATTAATATAAGTTCCATTTACTATTAAAAGGGATTGGCCTGTTTTTGTTATTAGTATTATTTTATTTATTTTTTTCTCCCAGTTTTGTTACATTGAGTTAAACTGTCAAGTTAAAAAATAACACAAGGGAAACTGTCTGGGTAACTTTAATACATACATTTATTTTACCAAAAAATAGATTTAAAAGTTAGCAGACGATACTTTTTGTTTGATGTACCGCCCTTATTATTTCTAGAACATTTGGCAAACACATCATCATCATCATCCCAAGTCATCGTCTTCGTCTTATATGACACGGAGATGCTTGATGTCTTGCTTTTAAAGTCTTAAAGGATTTGCATGTTGTCCCTCATGTTATTGTTTGAAATGAGTCATGCGGTTTTGTGAATCGCAATCAAATTAGATACAGAAATTCACAATCATTATGAGGGACATCGCCGTGAATAGAAGTATTTCCTCTGGTTCTAATTTGTGTTTTTTCTGATATTTTATGCCTATTTCATTGTCCTACTTTGTAATGTGTTTTTGTATTATTATTATTTTATTTATTTTCACGAATAGAGATATTGTAATTGTCTTTTGTGCGCACAATCTCTTGTGGTTAAACCGGACTCTCCGTTCCCCCTTTGGCCCCTTCTGTCGTTCATCCCTTGCATCTTCTGACTGCTTTCTGCCGCTGTCTCTCTTTTCACTTCTTTCTACTTGACTGCTTCTGTTACTCCAGTATACTTGTATGTCTGTGTTGTGTTGTGTTGTCATTTAGCCTTTGAGAAAGACTCTGCTAGGGTCGAAACGTTAGGCCATTGACAATTGTTTGCATTTATACCACTATGTAAATAAATAATGTTAAATATTTTATCTTCAGTTACACCGATTTACGAATAGAGATGTGTTTTGCATATATGTATATATTTTTTGTATTGTTTATATTTTATTTTATTTTGACGATAAGACACCTTTAATCTCAAAATTCGGTTTGGCATCCCCAATTTTTGGATTCAGCACCCCAAAATTTGGTTGGGTAAATTGGTTACCAACTTTTATTCAAAAATGTCCGCTTATCCCCTCAAATAGGGTCATTTTATAAATATGTAGTAGACTACACAGGTTCTTTTGGTTGACAAGCAGTTTGCAACAGCTAATTCTATTTTTCTTGGTTGTTATTATGTTATT
This sequence comes from Marthasterias glacialis, assembly GCA_911728455.2. NCBI lineage: Eukaryota > Metazoa > Echinodermata > Asteroidea > Forcipulatida > Asteriidae > Marthasterias > Marthasterias glacialis. The sequence goes on along the minus strand of OU452227.1, from coordinate 5,136,411 downwards.
AAAAAACGAAATGTTTTCACTGGTCATCACACTGATCGTTGTGATCGTTTTATAAAGTCTCTGGACATTATTCATAGGGAGCAACCTCTTTAAAATCCTCGATGCGGTGGACATTGTTAAATAGTGAACCCCTCCCCCACCTCGCGCACGCAAACAAAGAAAGAGAAAGTTAAAAATTATATATATATATAAATGGCCAGAAATAGAAAAATGATTTTGTGTTGCATTTACAGTGTGTTTCAGTAATGTACCGAAACGCCCCCACCTCCACCAGCCAAGATGCATTTCAAATTTCTCATCTACGTCCGCTCAAAAATTACAAGACTTTCTGTTTTTCCTTCTCCCAGGTCAAAATGGAAAAACTTCTCCTCGTCCTCGTTTTCTCTCTGCTTGCAGTCGCGGTGACAGAACTTACAACGCACTGCTTCAATATCTCCGTCCGTAAGTTTATCTTGGAAACTTTCAAGACAGAGCGGTAAGCTCCCGTAGTCGCCTTATGGACGAGGGTGGCGTGTGAGGGCGGTATAGAAGCATATAATGTCTCCTGCGACCTTCTCCTTGGTTGGCTTAGTCATCAACTCGCAAGAATGTTTTTCAATTGATATGCTGAATTGGATATCCTTATACACTGACTTATAATTTGTTTAAAAAAACGATCAAATTCAAACCCTGTTGTTTACTTTTATTTTTATTTTTATTTTTGTATTTATTTATTTATTTATTTGTTTGTTTGTTTGTTTGTTTGTTTGTTTGTTTGTTTGTTTGTTTGTTTAGTTGTTTGTTTGTTTGTTTGTTTGTTTGTTTGTTTGTTTGTTTGTTTGTTTGTTTGTTTGTTTGTTTGTTTGTTTGTTTGTTTGTTTGTTTGTTTGTTTGTTTGTTTGTTTGTTTGTTTGTTTGTTTGTTTGTTTGTTTGTTTGTTTGTTTGTTTGTTTGTTTGTTTGTTTGTTTGTTTGTTTGTTTGTTGGGTTGTTTGTTTGTTTGTTTGTTTGTTTGTTTATTTATTTATTTATTTATTTATTATTATTATTTTATTTTTATTTTATTTTTTTTGAGGGAGGGGGGGTTTTGGGAATCACCCAGAACGTTTCTCGCTTATTTCGTTTTTAATTAGTGTTATTATAATTTTGTTTCCACGTGTTGCAGCATCGTGTCATTCTGCAACAAGAATTTATTTTATATTTATTATTGATTTATTATTGATTTGATTTCTTTATTGGTTGCTACCCCAGCTCTGGGTTCGATAAAATGTGACAACGATGGTCCCGTGACTGAAGGTGAAGTCAACGGCGACCCAATCACAAAATGTCACAGTTGTCACTGCAGAATTGAAGAGCCTAAAGTCTATTTAAACTGCTGTATGAAGTAAGTCCCTCCAAATCGTCTCGACTGCAAAACTTTCCTATTCCCCTTTTAAATACAGATTAAAATAAACCTTTATATGCCTCGATGTAGTTTGATTGATGTTGTTCTTTAATTCTTTTTACCACATTTATGTTATTCAGATGTTCCATTAGGGGCTCCGTAAACACGAAACGTGTGAAAAAAATATAACCACGACGTCAACAACAACAAAAACACGATGGCCCCAAAAGAACATCATACATCGAAAATATCTTTGCAAATTTGATATTTGCGGCATCGTAAACATTACCACAAACGTCCTGATTTGCGAATTGGCACATTTCATCGCAAGTATCTCTGGCTTTTCTAAAAAAAAAATTGTTTTCGGTGCAGCAAATAATTTGCAACGGTATTTGCATCGTGTGCGATGTCCCGTCGTGGCCACCGTACAAACGAGCCCACGTCTGCTGTAGTGCAGGTTTGTTGTGTGGTGTTTGATTATGAAGAGCAAGAAAATATAATGGGTGTTCTCTTCAACAATAAATTATTTAGTACTACTTATATATTATTTAATTTAATTTCCTAACTTTCGTTTCAGAACTCCTAAAGAGCCAATATTTGACACGAGCAAATGTTTCAAGTTCTTTGACAAAATCGACACTTGTGAGTACATACTCAAAAGCAAGAGTACGGGTGAACCAGATGAAGACTGCGTTATCACCGGCTACGAGCCTGCTGACCAGTAATTCTAACATCTCTACTCCATTAGCTGTGAACGCTGTATCAAAACAGAGTCTACATTGAATGGAGATTTAAATAGTTTGGTTTGGTAATTGATTGGGATAATTTACTGTTAATTTTAGCCCCGCCCTTCCCAGACAACGCTCTCCGAGCGCCATTGAAAGCAACGCAGTCACAGGCGCCTGTCGGTTGGGTTAAAAAAATCGAACCCACGACCTCCCTGCCACATCAGTGAAGCGCAAACATTGTGACAGCTATATGATCAATATTTAGTGATGGCTATTTTTAGTAAATTAAGCGTGATTTTTCATATTTTGATTTTATCAAACTTTCTCAAATCCCCAGGAGCATATAAACCAAAGCTGTTTATGTTTATTAGCACTAATGGGTTAATTCAACACAATAAAAAACTGTTACAACAACTACTGACAAAAACCCTGTCAATCCCCCCCCCCCCCCCCCGCCACCCCAGATTTTGTTTCCAATGGCCTAGTTCTCCGGACGTTCAAAATAGCAACGAGTAATCCTAGTTAGAGCATTGGGTGTTTTGAAAGTTTTGAAAGTTTACGACCTCGACAGCAAAAGCTCCTGGGTGTATCCATGCATGACGTTCTTACGATTAAAATACAATTGGCAGTATTGACGATTAACTGTTGATAAACCCGAATTATCATTTCCAATGTCAAATAACAGATGTACTGATCTCACAATTCGAAGAATTTTACATGTCATCAAAACTGTGTTGTTGTTTTATTTGTTGCTTTTTAATGTTTTGTGTTCATATATTCAATGTCATAATAAATCTCTCTATTGTTCGGTAGTGCATGATGTTCGATTGTATTGATAATGGTTGGGTTAAACAACCGCCCCACCCATACCCGGACGCGATTTATTGCCCGATTTTGGGTCAAAGGATTAAAAAATCAATTTTACTGAGCCAACGAATTAAAATAGTTTACATGTATGTTTGTGAACGAAAAATATAAAAAACTAAGAATTCTGTTATCAGGGACTCGAGATAGAACACTTTTTAGTTTCCGCGGGCATTTGCCGACTTCAATTTGATTGGTTTCCCAACGGCCAATCAGAAGAATCCGCAAGTAATGAATATTCATGATTCGTATGACCTTCTTTAGTATGAACGAGTCGCGACCCCAGCAGCCAATGCTCTCAACGGCCCACACGGCTCGCTGTGCGTGCGCGTACATACAATGTACGCGGTGTATGTACAATATTATATGAACAGAGTGCGCGATCCGATCCTGAGGATTAAAAGGCTGGCCCAGCCTTTTATTCATTTACGTTTTTAACCAACTGCCACTAATCCTTGACGGATTTTTTCGTTCAAAGTACCAAATGAAAGTTCATAACTTTTTGTACCACGTAAAATTAGCAATTTGAAAGATAAATCTATTTTTGACCCCCAAATCGGACTGAAATAGGGCAATGCATATTTAATAGTAGCCACCCCACGACTCATCTAATCTTCAGGACTGCCCCACGACAACAAAAGCAACCCCCTCCCACGTAGACAAGTTGACCGCTTTGCCCAATCTAAAGATAAGGTGGGGGCGCTGTGAATGAATTTAAAAATATATATATATATTCAAGCATCTATAGCTCCTGAAAGGTTTTAACTCCAAGTTATATTTTTATGTTTATTAGCAAAGTTTTTGTATGATTATTTTGGGGCTCGTAAAACCCCTGCGCAGATCAACGACACGTATCATACTTGCGTCTACAACACATAACAAACATGTGCAAGTTTGTGGAGGGAAGAGCAAAATCATACATGTACAGATGTGGGGAAATTCAAGTCAGGAGAAGAGACCTTTGACCTCGAAAAAAAACAAAAAAAACAAATAACAGTTTGATGGTATATGTTTTAACCATCTTTATTGCTCCGTGGATTGTTTGGATTGTACTTTATAGCCCTGTCTTTGCTCTATGATTTGACTGACATCTTTGTTATTCACGATGTTTCAAATAGACGTGGGGTGCAAAATATGTTGAGTCAAATCCGCTTGCCCAAAGATCACAATGGTTTAAAGCTTTTTTTTAAACCCTGTATTATTCCCCTCCAACCGAAGCTGATGAATAGCTTGGTGATTTCAAATAGTCTTATCCACTTCAAATGACGTAACTAATACATATTCTGACGCAAGGCTGCTTCCATTGTTGCCCAATAGGAACGCATCCAGTTGACAACAATAGCCAATCAGCGTCCCCATTCGGGACAAAGAACGCTTCCCAGCGCATACATAATGTGACTGGTACCCCGCGCAACCATTCATGTAGGTAAGCTATACGCTACTTACGTATGGGGACAACGACATAAAAGGCAGATTTTTTTCTTCACCCGCCATTTTAGTCTCAGACAGCAAGCAGTATGGCACGTACCAAGCAAACCGCCCGAAAATCTACCGGAGGAAAAGCTCCTCGAAAGCAGCTCGCCACCAAGGCAGCCCGCAAGAGTGCCCCGTCCACCGGGGGAGTCAAGAAGCCCCATCGTTACCGTCCCGGTACCGTGGCTCTCCGTGAGATCCGTCGCTACCAGAAGAGCACCGAACTTCTCATCCGCAAGCTGCCCTTCCAGCGTCTGGTCCGTGAGATCGCCCAGGACTTCAAGACCGAACTCCGCTTCCAGAGCGCGGCCATCGGCGCCCTTCAGGAGGCAAGCGAAGCTTACTTGGTCGGTCTCTTCGAAGACACAAACCTGTGCGCCATCCACGCTAAGAGAGTCACCATCATGCCCAAAGACATCCAGTTGGCCCGTCGCATCCGTGGCGAGCGTGCTTAGATATTCCAGGTCTAAGCATAACACACCCCCGGCTCTTTTCAGAGCCACCACATATTCAAGAAAGAGATGAAGTTTCATTGTCTGGTTGTAGTTTGTATTAGGGATAATATAATGTAGTTTTTTTATTATTACATGTGATATTGTACTCCCCTTTTTGGCAGGATTGCGTCCACAGCAATGGTCAAATTATGGGGGGTTTGTTATTTGTTAATGTCAAACTGCAAAGAGAATATCCATATGAACACAATTTTTCATATAAAGTCGAAATTAAACGAGGAAAGCTATACAATTCGTACTTAGTGTTTGCTCAGGATTACACAACAAACTCAAAGACTTCACCTTTGAACGAAACAACGGGAGAAATGAAAAAACCATGGTCGATACACTCAACCTGAATGACGATCAAAAAATGAAAATAGAATAAAGGTCAGGACTTCGAATAGCAATAGTACATGAAGATGTAAGGCTCGGAATTAAGAGAAGAAATATGGTAAAAAGAAAAACAAGAACGGAAGTTAAAATTCGAGTAAAACCAAAGCCCACCATTGTACTTTTGTATAAACTGCACACATGACATAATACAAGTAGTGGGAAACATTGGTAGTGGCATGGCAAACGTAGGCCTATTTGTTGATCAACATGCAGTTTTTCAATAATTATTTTTACAAACATTTGGTAATGGCCTGTTGTTTCGACCCTAGCACAGAGTCCTTCTCAAAGGCTAAGTGACAACACACAACAGGGGGCCATTAACAATTTGTTGCCATTTGTACAACGAATTTTCCCGACAACAGGTCATTGGGGTTAGTAAAGCAGTTTGCACCAGCTAATTTAATAGTTTCAATCATTTTTAATGAAAACAGTAAGGAAAGGAGCAATTTGGGGGCAGAGAGTTCCATATTTATATGTACTAGTAGTGTGATTAAATGTGTTGTTGCTAAGACCAGGAGAATGTGGAATATCTCAAGAATGGCACTAAACCTTATTATGATTTATGACCACAGTAGGCTTTCTTTGCATTTACGGGCGAGAAATGTATAAAGTACATGTACATGTACATGTACATGTACATGTGATACGTACACCATGGCTACACCACCGCCGCTCTAGACGCACAATCGCCACGAACCTTCAGTTCACCAGAGTCATGCACGCTGAATATCAATACCGCTTTTGTTGGCTAGAAAATGACCTTCGATCGATACGAACTCCCATAGGTTTTTTTCTAACAAGGGCTGTTATGGCACGCGGCTGCGCACAGAGTCAACAAAGCCAACGTTAACAAGATGGAAACTGTGACCTTTTATTGACAAGGCGCAAAATGAGCTCTCATTGTTATACACAATATTCTTACTTTCAAGTCAGACTTTCAAGCCACGTTGGAAACTTTTTCCCTTCAAAGCGTGAAATATTTTTTATTAACGTGGGTTATCAACACAAATAAATGCTTTCCTTTCCCCGTGTGCGTATGTTTTTTTTCTACACCGCAGTGACGGGTTTTGTGCGATAATAGTGTCAATTCCGGTCTTGAGAGAGACTACGAAACCCAAGTGCGAAATGTTGGGGCTAGACGACCGCGATTACACACTTTTCAACACAAGAATTTCACAGTTTTAAAGCTGAAATCATCCAAAAGAAATGACTTTTAAAAACTATAGGATTCCTTTGTCTATTTGAAATTCCGAAAGGCTAGGTATAAATGTCCACTTTTCCAACGTACTTTACTAAGTGACTACAGTGATGTACACACATGTACATTACAAACAAAATCACCGGGTGCCGACATCGTTGTCCGACGCGGATAGTACTTTAATAACTCAAAATAAACCTCTTTTGTAGTAGAATACTGATAGTTTATAAAACAGTAAATTTGATTCAAATCAATGTCACAACATACAACTTTTAAATACAATGGCTTAGTAACTGTGTTATTATTACCAAAAGTTGACTGTCTTTGCATGTCTTTGCCATCAGCTGAGATGACGTAGTAGGCCTACCCACTATAAGTCACGAGATGACATGCAGACATTTGTCTATTAATGTTTCATCATTTTATTAACATGGCGGCGGGATGACGTCAATGCATCAGGGCCCAATTTTTAGGCTCTGCTTACCCTAAAGTCCTAGCTCAATATTGGTAAGAACAAAAACATAAATGTTCACATATTTACATACCTTGCATGGTGCCTGAAGTGTATACCCTTTGTAAATAATAAATGAAATAAGAACCATAATTAGTTTTCGTCTCAGTGAGACGAGAACTCTGCCTATAGGAATGCGAACAAAAATGCTAAATGCATTTTTTACCGTTTTCTTTCAAATGAAACAACGAAATGAGCTGAAATTTTCTCAGGTAGGTTTTATTACATACATATGTATATCTTGATAATATGTGCAAAGAATGGAAGCATCAGTCAGTTTACCAATGTTGAGCAGTGGCTTTAAGCAAAAGATAAATCGGCGGTTACAGAAGCATACAAATGTGTGCTTATAGTTACAGGTTAGCGAGGAATTTCTGCAAGTGCGCGTGCGCACATCACGTTACCAAGCATTCTTTGCATGCCTTGAACAGCTGGTGCAGAAATCGGCGTTCACGCTACAGTGTAAGCAAAGACCCTAGGCGCATAATTATTTCGCGATAAGCAGAGCCATAAAATTCGTCCCATCAGGACAACTGTGCAAGTTTCATACAAAAATTGCTTATGCGTAAAAAGAAAAAAAATATGCGGTGAAAAGAATATCGTTTACCGTGAAAACATTCCATGCTTGAGTCTTGGTCATGACCCCACCCTGCATGCGGACACTCGTATAAACTAACTTCACTACCGGTGCAGGAGAGACCAGACCAGGCTATCGGCACGGTGCCTTGCCCGCAGTGCGCCCCTCCCCAGGCCCGTGACGCGCCGCTATACACGGCAAGCGACATTAGCGTCCTTGGTGTCCCAATCATCATCACACAATGTGCCCCCACTTGCCGTTGTGGTACAATTCAATCCTTCCAACACCAGGTACCGGACCATCCACCAGACGAGCTATCAGATAAAAGAAGCAAATTATTTCGTTTTAAAGTGATTTTACAAAATGACAAGAAATAAGACGTATTTCATAATGCCATCTCAAATTCCGTTTGCATTTTTGCTAAACAAGACCCATTTGAGCACTCTTGTTATGCCGATAACTATTTAGTATAAGATAATCTGACGTGATGGAGGTAACAAAATACACTTTCTTTGTGTAAAGAAAAAACAGTTTTAAAAACATTGAAATTACCTCATACAAGCTTTACAAATTCACATTTAATTCTTGTAATTATAAATCTCAAAAGTTCGTATTTGAAATGGTGGAACCCGGGGGGGGGGGCACGGACATCAGATTGGTGGGCACGTGCCCCCACCCCCCACCACGCCCCCCATTTATGCCACTGCTCATAGCAGCCGTCCTGGACAGAGTTTGTGGCTTTATTTGGTGGATGAATTTGATTCAAGAAACTTACTGTGGATGCAAACTAGGCCTGCATCTTCACTGTGACGGCAGTTTCCCATGCCCCATCCATTGTGTCTACAGTGATGGAGACCCCTCTTCATTTCCGCTACAGTAGACGTCGTCCAAGTGTATAGGACCTGTACCTGCCCCCTAGTAACCTTGAATGCGTGCACGCATCGCACCTGGCCACCCAAGTTGAAGGCAGGCGACGATTGCGACATTATATCCCAACGGTCGTCACAACCGGTGCCCCATTGACCGCCATGAAAGATTTCGACCCTTCCTTCGTTGGGTCCTGGGCCGTTTTCCAGACGAACTGTCAAATTAAATGAAGAAATCATAATTCGAATTTGTACAAAAGAGACATGACTTTGTACACTTCTTTGACGTATATAGTTTTTTATTACATACAGCTATATTAAAATGTACATTACTGCCAATGCATTCGAAGGAAATACAGAATGAGTGCATCTATCGTCTCATGAATACATCTTTGAAGGCGCCATCCGACTTGACATTAAATGTGCTACGTCCGATTTCTAGCCGATTTGATTAGTAAATTTAGATTTCAATTTTAAATAACTAATTTTATAGATTCGAGAAAGTTATTAGCTGGTCTTATTTTTAAGGTAGTTGCACAAAAAACAAATCTGCCAACGATACGTGGTAATTTTAAAGAACTAAAATTAACTATTGTATTATAGTACATGTATTTTATGTATTGTCTTTTGCATAATGCTAAAGTTTGTGTATTTGTTTTAAAACAGCATGTGGGTTCGAATCCCGATCATGACACTTACATATAATGGCTTTAAATAGGGAAAGAGGCAGTTAAGTTTGTCTCGCAACGGATTCATTTACTCCTCGTTGTTCTTAGCTGTGCTGTGAAGAGGCTTGGTGGTTATATCTCGCCATGTCTTGTTTCTGCGCATTATGGGACAGGTTTCTATCCCTTCAAAAAGTAGCCCACACCTCGAGTGGTCTTTGGGCCATGTGATGGGCGAATTGCATAACAGAAATAATAAATAAATCTTTTGAGAGTAATCGATGGCGACCGGACCAGCGTGGATCTACCCCCATCTGATGAGACACAGGGTAAAAGAATGAGACAGAGGGAAAGCCCTCAAACAGGTAATATCACCCCAATCTCAATGTAAGGACCACGCCCACACCTATCTATAACCCCCCTCGTCTTACCCGGCCTCCCACGCGTGAATCATTGCTATGCCCCCTACGTAGACTCTTGAAGTCAGATATAAATTCGGGCTGCAGTGACCAACAAACCCTACCCCACAAAAAAAATGAATAGAAAATAGTTGTCAGCATTAAAACCCGCACAGGGTCCATGCAAGAAAATAGTAAATGAAATACGCATAATTCTATTACTTTGTTTTGTTTTACTTTCGTACCGGTATTTTCTGCTGGAGTCGATTCTTCTCGTTCAAGACTAGTTGGTATCGGAACATTCGGCGTCAAAGAAGCTCTCGAGACCTCCCTGTTTTCTAGATCAATAGCATTGGCTGACTTGGGGATTGTTATACACTTAACTTTAGCAGTCGTTGGGGTTCGGGTTGTGGTTGTGGTTGTCTTGGTTGAGGTTGGGGTTGGGGTTCGGGTTGGGGTTAGGGATGGGGTTGCGTTTGTGGTTGTGGTTGCCGTTGTGGCTGTTGTTGTGTATCTTATGCTCTGACGCCAGAGGGCGCAAGAGTGTTTGGAAAAGTAAATGCCGCGTCCGAAAAGCGACTTCGGCTACGATACTGCGGCCGTAGGCTGCAACGACAACGTTGTGGAATAGGCCTTACCTGGGTTCCGGTCGGAGCCACTGCCGCATCACTGCCGACGCCATCAATTCGGACACGGCCTTACGACACCAACAAAAGCATTTAACTAGGACATAATCATTTTCCCTCTACCCGACGTCTCATCACAATAAACAATCACACCATGTTCTTGCCTAACAGGTCATACTGGGTCAAGTAAACGAGTAATTTTTTTGTTATGTAAGCCAATTTATTGTTTTCTACTTAGAATGTCACATTCTTACTGAATTATCCAACAAGGTACGTGATCACGTTACTGAATTATCCAACAAGGTACGTGATCACGTTAGGAATCCATTCAAGACAATACAAATTCACGTGGTTCTGTGGAGGGTAGGCCTGTACACGTATTAACTTCGTTATATAATCAAGTGACACCACCAACCGTTTTATTACATTTGTAATTGGGAAACTTGATTTTAATTATAGCTTAATATAATTCAGGGCAGGGTGCGAATTATGAATCCACGGGGGGCGACTAAAAGGTAAATTACAGGTTTTGTAATTATTGAATAATGAAGAACCCCCTCCCCCCCCAAAAAAAAAAAAACAATAGATAAATAAATAAAAATAAAAACAACAACAACAACTTAATAATAACAAGAATCATCACATTAACAATAACAGAAGCTTGACTACTCCTTATTTAGATTGTCGCATATTCAAAATAAGTCCGGTGCGGAAGGAGATTCTGTCCGGCAGGAGATTCTGTCCGGGCATACGGCGAATTGTGTACGAACTCCTTCTGATAGCGCCCTCTTTTGAATTAACTCCTCCACGTTAATTTACCGTATGGTGGACACATTACCCGGAGGACACAATACCCATATGACACCGGTATGAACGTTTACAAAATCTCTGCCAAAACATAAACCGCCCTTTGCTTTCCCCCGCCCCCCCCCTAAAATCTTTATACTCACTCGCGGAGAATCAAAGCCAGCTGAGTTCAGAGCTCGCATGGGTACTGATTCTGAGACAGCTCGCCCATTATAAGTTGTTGTACCATAGAACAGTTTTGGTTTGGGGCACGCTCCTGGTAAAAAAAAGAAAAAAAAGATGAAGTAGTTTTCCCCGTGCGCAATTTCTACGATGAACGCTAAATTTATCGTCTCCAAAAGGGAACACGCTATTTTACCCTCCCATCCTCGGTTTGGTTACACTTATATAGAGGAAACAAAACAGGAATGACATGATTCAAACTCGTCATCCCTTAATTAGTCT
>OU452227.1:5072505-5120005 GCA_911728455.2 Marthasterias glacialis | reverse complement strand
CATTAAAATTCACGACATTGCAAATAAATTCGCATACGTGTGCGCATATATTCGCGAATTGTTTCACGACATCGCATACGTATGCGCACATGTTTGCGATATGCGATGTCCCTTCAGGGCCACCATAAGTAATACTATCAACAATGGGAAACCCAGTTCGTTTTACTTGTTTGGCGTCACGTAAATTTGGTTGACACACGCCCTCACACAGTCATAAATACTGCGAATTGAGCGCCGATGAAATTGGAGTAAACTTCACTCTGATTCAAGTTGAAAATACCCGTCTTTCACTATAACCAGAGTTGTCTGCCATGTGGCTCTTAGCATGAGTGGTATAGGGGCAAAACGAGTGTTGTTGTTTTGTTTTTGTTTTTTACTTTATACATTTAAAGATTGTGTAAGCTAAACTCTGCTAAATTTTATATCTTTGTTGGGCATATTTTGTGAGTAAAGTTCGAATGATACCAGTCAAATGTTTTCATGCATTTACCGTCTGCTTTTAAACGGTGCATATTGTTATTATCTACTATTTGTGGTTTCCTTTTTTCTGTTTTGCAGACCCAATGGCGAGGTTTTACCTCACTCTGGCCTGTTGTCTTCTCTTCGTAGCAGGTGCATACTCCGCCTGTTTCCAAGCGAGAAGTAAGTAACGACAAAACAAAAATAAAACATTTCTTTTTGCGGGGAGGGGTGATCGGAATGAGTTTTGTTTTATACCCTCGAACCCAAGGTTTTGTTTTAAAAATAAACGTAGTTGAGATGGGCAGACTTCACCCAAAACAAAAAACAGCGACGGTTGAGATGTTGTGCGTAGAATGAGTAATTGGCCGTGTACGACTTGGCAGTTGTGGCTATGGATGGCTGCGGTAAGGGTAAGGGTGTGGCTTTAGACTTCCTACTTATATGCCTCAACCCTACGGTCCACCACGAAGCAATCAAGCCGTAGCCGCAAGCCCATGAATCGAACGCAGACTATTAAACAAATTATTGGCCTTTATAGACTATTTTGCAAGATTGGTGAGGGGCAGAAGCATGTACAAGAACTGAGTTGTCGAGAGTGACGCGTTTGAAGTGACGCAAATTATGCTGAACTTTGACCTCACTGACATCTCCCCCAAAACTATCCGAATTCCCAAGCTCCGGTTAAAGTCTTCTTACCGTCTTACTCTTTTCATAGTTACCGTACCTTGTCATAAATTCCATATTAATTTTGTATAATTTTTAACTGTGGGAGCTAAATGCCTGAGGGCAACAGTAATTTGGTTCACTTTTTTAGTGCCCGTCATAAGTTACTGTCACGTCTTGTATTGCGTGCTTCTGTTTTGTATTTGAATGTGTTTGATGACAAATAAAAAATAATAATAATAATAAATAAATAAATAAATAAAAAGTAATGGAACTACAAAAAACACACGAGTGCCAGCTACAAGCCTCATCACGCGCAGAACGTAATAACCAACCCGCCGGAACATAAACGTTGTTTGCTTCACTTATCGCGAGTTTTTCGATTCGGACTGACGTTTTAATGAGCACCCCATATCACGTATGATGGACAACCCATAAGCGCCGTCCAAACAATATCCATTCATGCATAATCAACAAATAATGACAAATTACAGTGACAATCCACCTTTAATTTAAAACAAGAAGTTGGCTAGAGCATATCGTTATGCCTCGTAAATCTGTTTTATAATTTGACCAGTTACGGATCCCTGGATATTAAGTGTACTCCTTGGGGAAAAATCATTATTTCTATGTTTATCACTCCTATAGAGAGAGAAGCGGCTTATGGTTTTTTCCAATGACTTATTGGATCACCTTTGACCTCATGTCACGATGAACAGCCTCCTCAACGAAAACCAAAGCTGGCATATGGGCGACTTTTGAGAAGCCGTCGGCATGCAGCAGACACAACGTCCTTTTTGACAGTTCTGAGCATACGCGCACATGTTCAGTATTGCGCGCGAGCTTCTGAACATGCGTACTACTAGAGAGAACCGTGAAAAAAGAACCGTCCAAAAGTCTCCCATTGACCCAATTCACCTGACGTCGTCATCACAATAATCTTGGGTGCGCCATTTTGGAAGTCATTGTCTCCGTGTGTTATACTGACAAGCTGACGTGCCTTTTGCCTTTCGGTAAGCAGCACTCATTGATAGAAATTCTGCTAATGGGGCACACCGTAAGCGGACATTGTCTGCTTACAATGTTTTATGAAATCGGCCCCCTGGTTGGTGGCGAACGTCATTGGTTGAAACATTGGTGGACACTAACGTGCTCCTCCTAAAATAGATATTGTGTGTGCATCAATCGGTTTAAAGACGCCCACTGGTCAACGCGCGACAAACAAATTCGTGCCACGAAAGATCACCTTTGACCGGCGCACGCGTTGTACAAATTACTAGGTACGGGTACATGATTAGCCTTTCGTCAAGGCCTTCGTGGCTTAGACAGCTATGTAGCCGCGAAGACCAACACAGGTCAGCGCGCACGACTTGGTCTTCGCTGCAGTTGCTTCGCGGCTACACAGATGTCTAAGCCACGAAGGCCTTGGCGAAAGGCTAGTACATGTACATGATCGTTTTGTGCCACAGAAACGGGTCGTCGGGTAATGGTGACGAGCGGACGTCTTTAACAGCGTACCACATTGGTGGAAATGTTGTGTTTTGTACAAGAATCTGAAAACGCTAATTAAGTTGTAATCTTATTGGATTTCTTGACAGTGTCTTGCACACCGGGGGAGCCATTCTACGGTGCCATTCGTGGTACATCAACAAAATGCTACGATTGCAGTTGTAACTCCAGAGGCAACTTAGTTGGCTGCTGTTTAAAGTAAGGTTGAGTTACTGGCAAAAGTTATGTTTTAACCAAGTACGGTACATTCTGTCAAATCAGCCTTGGAATTGTGCCGTCTGAAATACTGTTATCTTCAGGATCTCTGTACCTACATTATTTCTCTTATCAAATCAAGAATGAAGTGGGAAACTTCAAAAGGACTAGGCCTCCATCAGCCGCCTGGAAAAGAGGTTGACTTAATGGGGAAGGCAATAAGCTTGGTTAGTAGACACCTGCGGCTCTGATGATAACAAGGCCTTTTCTAGACTTGTAGACAAGTCGTTAAATGTGTACTCCTCACGTGACAGTCACATGGAACAGATAATTTTCATGACATCGTCAGAAATCATAGTACCGTTAAATACTTGAACACCTGTTTGTAAATTCAAACACTAAAGGTCTAGTTCTACTTGACTTGGTGCTTCATTTTCCATCCAAGTCTCAAAATTGCTGACAGAGAAAAATTAAAAACCCCTATTCCCGCTGGTCGTTATACACATGCACAAGACGATGCTTAATTCTCGAAGATGTTGAGTACCCTTATTATATTCAAAGATTATAGAGCGTCGAAGGCACAAGATGCCGGAACTGGGGCTTTATCTGAAATACAGATGGGCGCCATTTCGGCAAGTGAATGCTTTGTTTCCCATTGATAGCAATGGTCATTGTCTGCACTGATTTGCTCTTATATAATAAATTGTTGTATCAATAGTGCTATTTGCTGAAATGGCAGCCAGTGGGATTTCACATTTCAGCCAGAATTCCCGCTCTTGCACCTTCGGCGCTCTATAATCTTTGATTATAATGCACACTTTACAGTTAGCTTTCGATACAAGTTTTTTTTTTTAACTGTTACGGTGGTTCCCCTCTCAAGAATTACACGTTAAATTATCAAAACCTCTTATATTATTATAAACTTCTTCTTTTTTCTCTTTTTTTCAGCATTCCTGCTCCCGCTGGTTACGACAGGGTCAAATGCAAGGCAACTTTCGATGACAAAACCTGTCGATACAAAGTGACCAGGTTGAAAAATTCCAAGAAAAAGTGCCCCGTCAGCGCCTGGGTTGGTTAAAGAGCGCCCCCTAATCAACAGACTTTATTTTCTCGTCAAGAGATCATTTTCATCACATTTTCTAACGATCTGTTCTAAGTTGTCTGAAACATTATCCTAAGAGTTATTTACATTGTCTGTATATAGCGACTGTGGCTCACAGCTATGGCTTTTGGTTTCAGATACAAAAATAAGATTGAAAAATAAGCCTTTGCAGTGGTCTGGCCACAGCCGCAGCCAAAGCCGTCAAGTTCGGACGCAAAATTACTTTTTCCAAGTTAATATTGTCACAAGGAACTTTTATCACGGTGCAGACATTACTGTTTCTTCTTCCGTTTGAGTCAGTGTAACCAAAACGAGGCTGGTAGGGCACAATAGTCGGACCCTTTTTGTTTTACAACGATAATCGGCATTCATTATGTTAATGAAGACGGGAAACAAGGTTCCGTTCAGCATCAGAGAGTGACTACACAAAGGAAATTTCAGTCAACCCTCTCTCACAACCCCCACACCCTCTTCCAAAAAAGCAAAGAAGAAAAAGGGGGAATGAAATAACTTTTTAAATGATTAAATTTAAGTTTATTTTTGGAAAGCATTGCTCAAATAGTAATTAACCATGATGACGGTGTTGGAGACTTCGCAAAGTTTCCGCCCACGAAATATGTTAAGAGTTTGTTTCATATTATTATTTAGCGGTAGCTGTAATTTAGGCAGAGAAATAAACTTAACATTTAAAACTACACGAAGAGGAAAGACAAAATATGGTAGACGTTTGATGTGTGATTTGAAAATAAGTTTGAAAGTTCAAAGTAAAAGAACACGTGGATGAAATTAACGAACAGCAGTCCAAACGATAATAATTTGTTTTGTTTTTCAGGTTTACTTTTTACTTTTTCTCGCAAATTAATCTTTTTGTTTTTGTTTTTTAGTTAACTGTTTTATAGTGGAATGAGATTAGTGCACATAGGGTCCGGATATCCAATAAACTATAATAATCGATACAGTGTTTCATTTTGTTGTTGTCTGTTCTAAAAAGAAAATACTACTATTAATAAAATAAACAAACGATGTTTAGTACCTGCAGCCCCCCCCCCCCCCAAAAAAAGGAAAAATAAACAAATAAATAAATAAATATTAAATAGATCAATTAATTAATTAATTAAATAATAAATAAAAAAAATAATGAAGGTATGACATTATTATATCACTGTTTATTAAGCAACGAAACAGAGAGTTGTACCATAACACTCTTAAAAACCAGGACGCAAAGTTATTGGGGCTGCTACACCAACTGAGGACAGAAAAACATAGTCTTGGTACAAGGCGTTTCTGTTCTGCAGTCCACGACAAACCCGCTATCACCCACGAACTGCTATCACAGAAACGTATTGCACAAAGACTATGTAACAGCCGTCACCGGTTATCAGTCGGCGGCATGTATATTCGGCGAGTTTTTGTTCGAAATTTGTACTTTTGGTGTTTTTGTCAGTGTCATATTTTTTACAAATTAACCCCTTTTATTATTATTGCTATGTATTTCTGGTAATGAAATTACCAAGGATGCCTCATAAGTGAGCTTAATATCTGTAGCTCTCAAGCCTGAGGAAACCTGTAGATCAGGGTGCTTGCCATGTGAACCAGAAACACCGGGGTAAACCCCTACTCTTCCTCGAAAAGTGTTCTGGGCTCTTTTACGTGCACTACCCATCCTAGTACATGGGACTTACGGCTTAATGTCCTATCCGAAGGACAAAGCAATTATGGTAAAGTATCTTGCTCAAGGACACAAGTGCCATGACCGGGATTCGAGCCCACAATCAACTTTGCCCCCTGGCCTTAACCAGAGTCTTCATACGCGTAATATGGCTAAGTTCAAAATGCTGAGATTATAGACAACCTACAGCCAACCTACCGCACAATAACCCCATCATAACTCCAGTTACCACACCTCCTCCATTCATAATTCTCTATGCTCCAATGAATTGGCAGTCTGTTTTGTCATCATCATCATCATCATCATCACTGGATGCTAAGTGAGGCGCGACTTCATGAAGCAAAGCCTTGAGATGTCCTCAACTGTCGATCATGGGGGCGAGGTCCCCCCACGTTAGGTTCACCTTGCCCCATAAACCCTCGAGGTGACGAGTGTTATCGTCTACACCCCCACTTGCTTATTCGTGCCCTTAATTAATCTTCAAGGTGACAAAGTGAGTGGGTGACAGTAAAAGACACTCCCACACTCTGAAGACCGTCTTTGAGACATGTATTTTTGTTCTTCTAGATATTCTTGTGGCGTCGTAGCCGAGCGGTCTACGGGCATCGGACTAAAGTTCTTATGGCTGTATCATTGGAGTGTGGGTTCGATTCCCGGCAATGACACTTATGTCCTTGAGCAAGGTACTGAACCATAATTGCTTCTCGTAATCCAGGTGTATAAATAGGAACCTGAGAG
Organism: Marthasterias glacialis; assembly: GCA_911728455.2. Classification (NCBI taxonomy): domain Eukaryota; kingdom Metazoa; phylum Echinodermata; class Asteroidea; order Forcipulatida; family Asteriidae; genus Marthasterias; species Marthasterias glacialis. The sequence goes on along the minus strand of OU452227.1, from coordinate 5,113,667 downwards.
GGCTGAGACCGTATTGTATTGGTGTTAGTAGACAGCTTGGGTTTTTAATGTTCCACAGGGTGTTGATAAAGTGTTTGGTAAATCTCGGCTGGTTATATTTGACTAATCGAAAGTTTGGATATATTTTCCATGGTCTACTTTTAACGACTTTCCATGGTCTACATTTACGGCAATACTGTGGCTTGTATATTTGTACAAAAATGTTTGCACTTTCTCTACCGAAGGCCATTTTTCATACAGCCAAACCAAAGTGTGATGCTCCATGACGGAATGAGATTATAAGGTTTTTTCTCTGCACAAGAGCTATACCGCCCTCTTTGTTCAAAAAGAAGTTAGACGTCAGTCACCGCAAGATGGCTGCGCCCATGCGGGGTTTTCGTGTTGCATATTCCAGAAGAATATTCCAGCTTTCAACTTCAAGGTATAATATAATATTATGTTTAAACATGAAATCGGCAAATCTGGACCTTTTGATTTGCCGACTGAAAATTTGTTACGATTCCAGGCACTCTGATGATTTGCCAAATGCTGGTTGCCGATCGTCTGTTGTCTGGTTGTTGAGTGTTGTTGGTCAAGTTGATGGCACTGGCTGAGTGTGATATAGATAGTGATACTGATACATCACTGCGTTGCGATAATCTTCATGATCGTAACCCTCTATCCTCCCGACGGTCGGAAACCGGAGGGTTACGAGTCATGACAAGTATTATCCATGTAACTTGCAGTTTTGACCAGTTTTTGCCAGACTCGTGATCAGATTCGTCCATTTTTTTCGGGTCCTACTAATTGCCGACCCCTGCCGACTCCTACCTAGTACCCCTACCGACAACTCGAAAAAACCTACTGACAACTCATTCCATATGCACTCTTAGTCACTGTTTTAAGCTTTAAATGATAGATAATGTTACTTTAAGTCCTAGAAGCCTTATTTTTACTTCTTTGATACAAGAGAAATAAGTTTTTTTAATCTTTTTTAATGATGCTCGATTACGCGTAGTGGACTAAACCATTTATTGATGGGTATACTTAAAATTTGTATGACAACAGAGGGCGCCCCTCTAAACTATATCGGGAAATAATTCCAGAATGAACCCTCTATACTCGTGTTGAATCATTTTTTCTTGAAGAGAAAAGGTTTAAAAATGTACATATGTAAATGTTATTTTCATCAAACTAGAAATGCTACACATATGCTTTTTGTAGAATATTCAATTAATGCTCCATTTTAGAAGTGCGCCCTCTGTTGTCATACAAATGTTTACTATACCCATCGATAAATGGTTTAGTCCACTACGCTTAATCAAGCATCACTGTGGCGGTTAGCACTACTGCTTCGCGGAAAATCAGATTCCGTGATTGAAAATACTTATTTCTCTTATATCAAAGAAGTAAAAATAAGACTTCTAGGACTTAAAGTAACATTATCTATCATTTAAAGCTTAAAACAGTGACTAAGAGTGCATTTGGAATGAGTTGTCGGTAGGTTTTTTTGAGTTGTCGGTATGGGTCGGCAGGGGTCGGCAATTAGTAGGACCGTTTTTTTCCACTTTCCAAAATCATGACAGACATTCTAAAAACATGGAGTTGATCTTTATTGTAATTGTATGACAACGTCATCTGGAACCCTTTTAAAACAACATCATGAAAATATTTGGCAGAACAAATGACAAAAACTTACCAAAGGCAGAAGACTGACCGAAATATCCATAATCCACAGCGACTACAACCAATCAGCGTGACCCAACCAAACACGCATCGATGCAAGTTTGGTTGGGTCACGCTGATTGGTTGTTGTCAAGGATGTCATGGATGTGCGACGTTCAAAATCACAAGTTGGCCCCGCTGTGGATAATGGATATTTTGGTTGAAGTCTTTTGGTAAGTTTTTGTCGTTTTTTCTGCCTATTTTATGTGGCAAAACACAAAACTTATCAACACAGGCGTCAGCCTGATGCACAGCAACAATATGCACATAATCTTGCATAATGCAGGAGACATTTCTTTGCAGTGATTGGCTCAATTCTGCATCTAGCGCCGCGCCATGGATAACTGTAACAGTTGCACACGACTGAAATACGAGCTGGTAATCACCAAAGTGATTGCAAGCAGTCGGTGACGTCACGCGCACCAGGTCTAAAGGATACAAAACTGGATCGTATCCACTCGGCCATGATGCTGTGGATGAAAGACAATAGATTTAATGCTGCACGTTAGACCCAGTAACTGGGGCGCTGTACTCCTTTTTAAAAAATTTTGACATTGTCGGTCGTACTAGCATCCCAGAAAAGTATGTGTAAGTTGGTTTGAAAAGCTGTTATGGGGAAGAGGATTTAAAACACCTCTAAAAAAGTGGCCAAAATGACAACAAAATCTCAACAGAATTGCTGGAAAATCGCCTACTGGCTTCTCAAGATATCAAAGATGAAATAGAATGCAATTAATTGTACTTACGATCACTTCTGTCCTCCAAATCGATGATTTTTTAGCCTTGAGAAGCCAGTAGGCGATTTTCCAGCAATTCTGTTGAGTTTTTGTCGTAATTTTGGCCACTTTTTTAGAGGTGTTTTAAATCCTCTTCCCCATAACAGCTTTTCAAACCAACTTACACATACTTTTCTGGGGCACTAGTACGACCGACAATGTCAAATTTTTTTTTAAAGGAGTACAGCGCCCCAGTTACTGGGTCTAGCTGCATATAATGTTGGCTTCTTGTCTACTATGTCAAAAAGGGCGCTGTACGATCTGCAGGCTGGAGAGGCAAATAAATATATCCATTATCTTGTAATTTCTTTTTATTGTGTTTTTTTTGCAGATTCTGTGGAAGAGGAACACATTTTTCGGTCACTGCCAGAAAAGAGGCAAGTGTTAAGTTGGTTTCAACAAGACGTTTTCACCAGAGTCCTTGCTCAAAGTGCGCCACTCCAGTCAATAATGGAAAGCAGCCCAACGTCTTCCAGCATTTCAAATGGCTCTCGGAGAAATCCCCAGCATTTCCGGTCTGCGGAGATAAGATAACAATTCTGGAAGGACCTGCAGAGTTTTATGACACTCTCAAGGTACATGCTTGTGTTTGGCTGCACTTCATCCTTCAGATGGGACATAAAAGCCATAGGTCTCGCGTGTTGTGTTTATATACACATAAGTGAACCTAGTATACTTATCGTTAAGAGAAGGGGTTCACTACGGTGTTTCTAGCATGGTTGGCAATTCCATGTGCACAACCAACAGCAAAAAAGAATTTTGATTCACTTTGAGAAAGTCGTCTCATATATAGTTCCCGACAGACGCCATCTTTACAGGCAACTTGGGTTTTAGCTTTGAGGTGCGTCAAGCATTGAACTTTCCTAAGAAGCCAAGTGGTTCACCAACCAATCCTGTAAGAAATTTGATCAAACTCTCACGTGACTCACGGGGTATTGTTGTGCGTTCAAAAAACGTTTGATTTACCCGTGAAGATGGCCGATGGTGAAACGTAAAGTGATAATTACCCTTTTTGTATTTTGATTGTCTCTTTGTTCTAGGAGCGTATTGGAAAAAGCCAACATCGGATCGTTCTGACCTCTCTGTACCTGGGAACAGGACCCAAAGAAGAGGAACTGGTGAGTTATTGATTGTCAATAAAAAATGAATGATAAACTGGGCACAGTGTCAGTAAATGTCGGGGTAAAATTGATAACAAATTTTATTTCAAAAAAACATGTTTGGCAAAGTGATATCAATCGCTTTGAGAAAATATTGTTGTTGTAAATGTTGCAAATTTTGAACAAATTTAATGTTGAATCTAGTCTTATTTCTTGTGCCATAATAAATGCAGCATTTTGTGTATCGTTAACCCTCCTACTGTCTGACCATTTAATAAATTATCCACTGTGGTTTTTAAACTGTGCCAGCCTGCAGTATGATATCATGTGGTGAAAGCACTACAGGTACACAGTTTTTGGTTCGTCCTTTAGATGGGACATTGTTAGCTGTTGGTCCCATGTGTTGTGTTATGCACGTAAAAGAACCCAGTGCAGTTACCCTTCTCTTAAGGGGTTTGCCCCGGTGTTTCTGACATGGTCTGGCAGCAATATGCATCATTCCACCTTGTTTTAGTGTGCATTTTTAATGTTTTTAGACATGCAAAACCCTGATACGATTCACTGTATATATATATATATATAAAACTAGTAGGGTTGATGGCCTTAGCTTTCGATCCAAACCGGACCTTCCGGATATATATATAAAGTGTTCCTCTTCTTTGGGTATATATATATAAATGTATATATAAATGTATGTGTGTGACAATTAACTGGTTAATTGTCACACACAATAAATAATCATAATACTGGTCAGTAGTATGATTATTTATTTATTCCTTTCAAGATGTTGTATTATGGTTGCTTTGTCTCATATGATAAGTCTTAACAATCTCCACCAGATTTGATAATTTGGCGCCGGGAGTGTCATTTGTGACAGACACGGCACATAATTGTGGAATGACTTCCCTCTTCACACTCGTCAAGCTGACTCTGTTCTGATTTTCAAAGGACTTTTAAAAACTCACTTGTTTGAATCTACATTTTTGTAACTGTACTTAATGTATTTGTTGGTTTGATGATCTGTGTTGTTACGCATAGAGGCTCCTGCATTGGGCTATGTAAGTGTCTCATATTATTATTACTATTATTATTATAAATGTACACTTTTATTATTATGTACAAAGTTAGTTCTGTGCACAGGTGTGCCACCATACACAACCCCTACATTTGGATGTTTTCAAATGATCAGTTAAGTTTGGAAAAAATATTAGCATCGGATGGTTACTCGAAGTTTGTTTTGATCCTTGCCAGGTAACCTCCCTCCATGATGCCTGCAAGAGGTCACACCTCAACCGCACCTCGGAACCTCTCAAGCTGCGCATCCTCCTCGATTGCACCAGAGGCACACGAGGGAAGCACAACTCCTGTACGATGCTGAGACCCCTCCTTCGGACCTTCCCGTCCGAGGTCCGCGTTTCCCTCTACCACACCCCGGACCTCAGGGGCAACCTCAAGAGGCTGATACCTGAGAGGTACAATGAGGTCATTGGACTCTCCCATCTTAAGATATTCATCTTTGACGATGCAGTGATCATAAGTGGGTGAGTTAAGAGTAAAAACAATCTATAAAGAGTGGGCATCAGTCTATATTAATATTTTCTCAAATAAATTGAGCTGTTCAACCTTTCCTGCATTGATTGTTAAAACCCGTCCGAAAGGTTTCTTCCAAGCTCCTCTGGAATTTACTGCTGATACTGACCATTGTATAAGCTAGTCAACTATTCAACTGATATTTACTTGTGTATCTACAGGTTCAAATCCTGCGCTTGTCAATTTTTCTTTGTTCACCCCCATAATTGAATTAAAATTTACGCAGTCAGTTTTCCTTGTGGTTTATTGCTTAATATTTGAAATTAAAAAGTTGTATCTTCTGAAGGTAATCCCTGTACTACCGCTTCCCAGGTTATATCCATAGAGCTATATATATATTATAGTTCTATGGTTGTATCGTAAACTTGGGTGTGATCCCTGGTTTCAGGTTGTATGGCTTCTGACTGGCACCCCCCCAAACAAAGATATTGGCTAATAGGGAGACTGCCAACATTAGGGCTGGATAGCTCAGTTGGTGGAGCGTTGGTTTGTTCAGCTGGTGGTCTCAGGTTCAAATCCTGCTCCAGTCAACGTTCCTTTGTTCACCCAAAAATTGAATTAGTTAACTAAGTAACTGATACTTACTAGTGTAATTATTTAGCTGATGTTTACAAGTGTAACTTAATAACTACTTCACTGATATTTACTTGTGTAACTTGTTATCTAGTTGACTGATATTTACTAGTGTAACTTGTTATCTAGTTAACTGATATCTACTAGTGTAACTTGTTATCTAGTTAACTGGTATTTACTAGTGTACATGTACAAACTAGTTAAGTATATAACTGATATTTTACTTGTGTGACTAGGTAACTAATTACCTAAAATTTCCTTCTAACTAATTAACTTGAAAAACTGGTATTTACTTTTAGTTAATCCAAAATCCATACAGTTGCTTCCTCTGCGTTTTACAGAGATGGAAAATAGTCAGAACCCTTTTAGGTGTGATGATAATTGCTATTTGTAATTGCTGTTGCAAAAAGGTAACATGACTAATTATTTGCATGGTGAAGATCGTTCTGTTGGTCTGACATCTTCCTTCCCCAGTGCGAATCTCAGCGAGTCATACTTCACCAATCGTCAGGACCGTTACGTGATGCTGGAAGACTGCCCTCGTTTGGCAGACTTCTTTAACGAGCTGGTGACCACAGTCAGCTCCTTCTCCTTCCAGCTCAACCCAGATGATACGTTGACCCTTGACCCCGAGTTCAACATACACCCCTTTGAAGGTAGGAAGTTTTCTGTTATTGATGATGACATGATCTTTTTTTTTTCCACCAGAGAACAGGGCATGTAGCCAAATGTCTAAAGTAATCTGGTCCCCTTCATTGCATCTGATGAAGGACTTGTTGCTACGGAAGCTCATGCAGTTTTGTCTTTTTAATTAGTTAGTTTTAAAGTGAAAAATTAAAATAATCTGTCTCGTTCACTAATGAACTATTTTCCCCTTTTTTCCTACCTTTGATTTTGTATTTTGTGTTTCCAACCTCTTCCACAGCTCCCCCCCTTCTGTCTCCCTCTTCATTGTTCATCCCTTGCATCTTCTGACTGCTTTTTGCCTCTCTCTTTTCACTTCTTTCTACTTGACTGCTTCTGTTACTCCAGTATACTTGTATTTCTGTGTTGTGTTGTCATTTAGCCTTTGATAAAGACTCAGCTGGGGTCGAAACGTGAGACCATTAACAATTTTTTGTAGTGCTACAAGTTTAATCTACCAGACTAACTCAGCTATCTCTATCTATGTAAAGTAATCAACTAATTTAGCCATATTTCACAAAATTTACAAATGCTCTTCGTAAAGTTGTCTGATTGAGGATTGAGGACTGTAGGCCCAAGTAACAATTGCTTATCACGGGGTCAGACAGGAGGATTTGAGGATTTATGCTTTTTGGGCCGTTACATGTACTTATCCTACTTGAGATATAAATATTTATTTATTTTGTCTGTGGGGGGAGGGGAGAGATTTAACAGTTTATTGTTCACTTTTAAAAATCATGCATTTTAACATCTTACTTATGAAACAGAAAAGTTTATGCAAATCAAGAATTTAATACTAGCTGGTCTTGAAAAAGTGCACAGAAAAATCCCTTATTGTTGAATTGGGCCATAATTGTTACAAATAGACACAAATTTTCCTAGGAAGTAGTTGATAATTCTTAAGATCTTTGGTGAGAGTTGAAAGGGAATAATATTTACTCGGTCATTTTGTATTACAAGTATGTAGACGGCAACTTAATAGAAACAGGTTTTATAGCTTTGGATTTGTTTGCCTTAAAAATTTGCTTACATTCAACCTTTGCCCTAAATTCCAATCCCAGGTGGCAAGAATAAATTTAAAGATATGGCCAGGGAAAAAGTGCTACGAGTATTGGATCCTTTGAGGTGGACCCACCCGACCAGACGACCCGCCTTAGTGAGCCACACCCAAGACCTGAAATACACCCACCGGAAAACGATACGGAGGAAACATAGAAATCTCAGCGACGACATCATCTGCCGAGAATCGCTGCGAGGAATGCACAAAGATGTCACTGTCGATCAAAGCAAGACGTCTGATGAGACCAGGCCATCAGAGCTTGAGACCCCTCTAGATTCTGAGTTTGAAGTGAGAGAGAATGTTGATGGCGTGTTGGATGTTAGACTGACGATGGACTCTCCTGAGGTTCAAAATCAGAGAAAGGACTCTTCTGTTAAATCGGATCAAGAAGAGGCAACGTCAGGTTGTTGTGGCGATACTGTTATCTTTCCTCTTGTCCAGATGGGGTCATTCGGGGTCAGGCTTGACCAAGAGGTCACGGGTCAGCTTTTGCGGACAGCAGAGCGGGGCTCTCGTTGTGTACTAGCTTCGGGATATTTCAATCTGACCAAGGAGTATATGGAGTTGGTGGTCGGGTCAGAGGCCAAGTATGACATTCTGATGGCTTCACCCAAGGTGAGGATTATTTCAAGAAACAGTCAAATTTGTTGCACCTTGTAGGTTTAAGTTTTTTTTTTTGCTCATTGTCTTTATTGCTTTCTTAGTTCATTCAGTACTTTGTAATTTTGTACAATAAGTGACTTAATCATTAATTTGTAATGAAGAGTTCATTGAAATGTCATAAAAAAGTTTTATTATTGTGATTATTATTTATTATTCTTTTTTTTCTTTTTTTCTTGAGGGGGGGGGGTTAGGGTGGAAGAACAGGAGAATAAATTATTATTTTTTCTTCATTTAACTTGTTCTTCTGTAAATGAATAATCAAATTCTTGAATCCTTGCCTTTGTTTGTCTCTCAGGCCAATGGCTTCTACGGTGCTAAGGGTATCTCAGGCTATGTCCCCGATGCTTACACCTTCATCGCCAAGAACTTCTGGAGGAAAGTTTGCCGACGGAACCAAGACGACAGAATTACGATGTATGAGTACTACAGGCATGACTGGACCTTCCATGTCAAAGGTCAGGTTATCGGAACCCAATTTCAAAGAGCGATTACCTTTCGCTCGCCCTGCTAATCATGAACACGGGAAAAGGCATGCTAACCTTCCGGTGCTTACTGTAAGCAAATGAATACCGTGACAATGCAAAGCCGTGGTGAATGCGCAAGCTGGCCGCCTACTTTTCTTGCTAACCTGTGAGATTCGCTTGCTTAAGGAACGTTTTCTGCTGCAGTTAGCACAAAAAATTTGCTCATCGCTATTCAGCTCTATGAAAATGGCACCTGGTTTAAAGCGGCAGCTCAACATTGGTAAACTGATTATAAATGCTTCCATTCTTTGCACAAATCAAGATACTTGTAATAAAACCAACCTGTGAAAATGTCAGCTCATTTTGTTGTTTCAGCTGCAAGAAAACAGTAAAAATACATTCAGCATTTTTGTATGCATTTCTGTAAGCAGAGTTTTCGACTCATGGAGACGAAAACTGATTCTGGATCTTATTTCATTTATATTTATAATCGGTAACATTTCAGGCAGAAATATTTCAAGGAAGGTTTTCTACCATCATTTTCTTTATACCATGTGAGGTATATGTAAATTTGTGAACATTTATGTTTTTCTTCTTACCAATGTTAAGCCGGGGTTTTGATATCGTCGCCTTTAGGGGTTATTCTAAAAATAAATTGCCTATTGGTTTTTTTTGCGATGTAGGAATTCTGTGAATTTGTCTTTTCATGGCCGTTTCATGAAGTATAAATGATTAAAACCCTTTCGCCCTGGAGTGATTTACAACGATTCTTCCCTCTTTTTCTGTGTAAGTATGCATGAAGAACAGAATAAAAGAGTGGCGACGAGGTCTTTCACAGACAATTCAAAAGTTTAGACAGCTGACTATGAATGTTTTTTTTTTGTCCTCCAGGTTTGTGGTACTATCTCGATGGACTGTCCCTGCCGTCGCTGACAATGATCGGATCTCCAAACTTTGGTGAGAAAATGGTTGCATTCTGTTCTTAAGATTTATTAGAACATAACCCAACTCAGGATGAGGACTCACTAATCGAAACGTCCAGAACAAACCAACTGGTTTTTCCCAGAACCCAACACTTCTATGTAGAAGAGTGTTATTTGTGGGGTTTTTTTTACCCATACACCAATGTGTGTTAAGCACTGTATACTCGGTACTTTCCCGAGTCATGTGGACAAATTCCAAAGGTATATTCCTTGGGTGGGATTCGAACCCACGACCCCAGCCATTCAAGAGCAGATGTCTTACCAACTAGACTACCGAGATTGCCCGGCAGCTAATAGGATTCGAACTGCCTCTAGCTGCCGGGTAGGGGGAAGAGGCTGGTTAAACCACAACAGGTTGGAAACACAAAAAGAAAAAAAAATCAAAGGTGGGAAAAAAGAGGAAAGTAATTATTTTGTGAACGAGACTGACTAAAATGGGCATCTGTGGAAAAAGGAGAAGGCAAAGACAAAAAGTTGTTAACCATTTCCTTCTTGGATGTTCAGACCATGGGGTTGAATGGTGTGGAGGCGCCTATTTATTCCAATTTGTTTTTGATATTGTTTGAGATTCATTCTACTAAAAAGTTGTTATTATTTGAAGGCCACTGAGAGAGATCTTTTTGGTTTTGAGGTTTAAACTCGCAGAAAACAACTGTAAAATATCACTCTGAATTTGGTGACCCTGCATTTCTAATGAGGTCATATCTTTACTTGCAGGTCATAGGTCAGTACACCGTGACCTTGAGGCTCAGATAGCCATCGTGACAACCAACGCAAAGTTACAGAAGCAACTTCATCAGGTAAAACCAAAATTTAGAGCAAATATCTTTGTGTTAACAAAGTATGGTTTACAATGCAACAGTGTCAACTCATACTGTTATACCATGGTATTAGATTGTGAATTTTTATTGGTCGAGAACCGATCACGTGACATAATACAAAATTTCATGTCTTCTCAAAAAAGTGATGTTGTCGGGGGTCCATTACCTAGATCGTCCTCAGATAATTCATTTCATCGTCCCCATTGATATGTATATTGAAGTTAGCAATACACCCGAGAAAGAGGTAGGTCATGTCGCCCACGTCCATTACCTAGATCGTTCTCAGAACATTATTTCATCATGCCCATTAATCTGTACAACCACATTAGCGGTACTACCTGAGAAAGAGGTTACTATGCAACCACTGGTACTATGCATGCTACTGTACTTTTGATATGATGCTCGCGATATAGGGACCGGTTGATACATTTTGGTTGATAACAAATTTGTAACCAACGCACTTTTGTTGAATTGAATATTGTCGTCTGCAAACTATGTCGGTAAGGGCCTTTTTAACAATCCTGCAATCTAATACCATGGTATAACAAAACAATTGTTGTCTGCTGTGATATGTGGTCCATGCTGTTTTGGACACCCGAGGGGGCAGATGGCACCTGAGGCAAAGCCGAGGGTGCCATCAGCCCCCCGAGGGTGTCCAAAACAGCATGGACCACATATCACAGCAGACAACAATCGTATAAGGTTATCCTTTCCCATACTCAACGCATTCCCCTTTCTTGAAAAAAAACAAGCCTGTGTGTACAGTGCTTGAGTATGAACTCAAGTTAACCCCCAACCCCTTGAGCCCTTTTCACACTGCATCTCTTAATCCCTGGGGAATACCACCCAGGGGAGGCCCCTGGCGCGTCGTTGCCGAGCGGTCAAGCGCACTGGACTCAAGCTCTGGTGTTTCTGATCAGCAGAGTATGTCCGAGACCCGGTCTTGACACTTGTGTCCTTAAGCGAAACACTTAACCATTATTGCTGCGTCCTTCGGATGGGACGTAAAACCGTACAGGTCTCGTGTGTTGTGTAATGCACGTAAAAGAACCCAGTGCACTTATCGTTTAGAGAAGGGGTTTGTCGTGGTGGTCTGGCATGGTTGGCTGCAGATTGCGCCACAGCACCTTGTAAACCATTACATGGTGCTATGTAAATGAATGAGTCTTATATTTAGAACATAGCTCCACATATCTTAGATTTAATACTTGTTTACTTGCAGGAGCAGCAGCGTTTATTTAAGCAGTCAGACCCAGTCTCCTCGTCCACCTTTAAGGAGAAGGACCGCATTGTTCCAGTGTGGGCAAGAATCTTCACTTTCGTCACTAAAAACTTCTTCTGAATCCGTTCCCAGGAGGCTTCTGGGTGTCAACGCAACATTTTGGGTTATTGTCCAGGGTCGTAAAATGTTCCATTTTCCTACCTGTTCGGAGAGATTTACACTGAAGCCTAAGGTCAGTGTGATAACCCAAGAGATGGCAAACTTTCTTTATAGGTGTTTTGAAAATCGTTCTTTTCATTTCATTTATTACTTTTACAGGTAAAGATACAAAACTAGATTTTGTTTCTGTTACTAAACAGAACAAATGGCTTTCCCGATTTCAACTGTTTAGAAAAGAATTCAGCGTGACAAAGCATAAACTGTTCAACTTGTCAATAGAGGGCAGTGTGCCAACCGTTGAGTGAGTTTGGACTAAAGCTGCGTATGTACCGAGTTTTGTGATGTAAAGACGACGTACTAGTGGGCGACTGTACCTCATATTTGTGTTGTTTGTACAATAGCAGTACAATAATTGCGGCGCCGTAGGGACGTTAACTGGTCAAAAAAATTAAAAATTGTAAAAAATCATGTGATGACATCATCATGATGTCATTTCAAATTTATTTGTAACACATCTCTGTCTAAACAACTACGAAGGTTCAATGCTATCAAACCTATGGTTCGGTAGATACACGACATGAAAAATTGCACCTTTAATGTGACACGTGACACGTGGATGACATCATCAACCTGAAACTTCACACATTTGTTGTCTGGGTGAAGGTCGTCATGTATACCAATTTTGAAGCGATTATCATAATCTTCGCCACAGACATCAAGCAAAAGTGCATTTTTAACTGCTTTTAACCTGTCGCTAGAAGGCGCTCTTGCATTTTAAGATGTCACCAGAACAAAAACAATGCCTTTTCCGCGGAAAGGCGGAGAAGCCAATTATTTGATAAAAACGATAAAGAAAGCACACACACACAGAACAGCAGTTTGAAAAGGTAGCACCCCTAATGGTTTTTTAAAAATAGTCAATTAAATTATTACCATGTTGATCTCCTTACGCTACAATGCTGAAATGTTGCAGTTAGAAGAAAAAAAGGTGTTTTATTTTGTTTTATACCTGCGGTAATGAAATCATCATGTGCCACAAAAGCAAATGAAGACAATGCAGCTAGGAAGCCTGAGGAAACCTGTAAACAAGTGTGTTTGCTTCGAACCAGACTATGTTTACGTTGGCCCATACTCTTATTGGTGTTACTGGTACTTGAAAGTACACTGCCAGTCCTAGTACACAGGTATGCAACTTTTCAATTGATCAGCTGGTTTTTTTTTTTAAGTGCCGCAAAAAATTGACAAATTTCATAAAGTCCCATGTGCTTGGCCATTTCCTCTTGTTGTTTTGCAATCACAAAGTTGCATGTCTACATGTCTGCATGTTGAAGACCTGTGGTTTAGCGTCCTAATCAGAAGGACAAAGCCTTCTCAAGGGCACAAGTAACACAACTAGGATTCGAACCTTCCACTTAATCCCATCAGAAGACAAAACAATTGTGGTAAAGTGTTGTACTCAAGGGCACAAGCAAGATGACTGGACAGGCCAGGAATCGAACCTGCCACCTAATGTCCCATCAGAAGGGCAAGGCAACTATTAAAAGTGTCTTACTCAAAGACACAAGCATCGTGACTAGCCAGGCCAGGAATCGAACCTGCCACATAATGTCCCATCAGAAGGGCAAGGCAGTTATTAAAAGTGTCTTACTCAAGGACACAAGCATCACGCCTAGCCAAGCCAGGAATCGAACCTGCCACCTAATGTCCCATCAGAAGGGCAAGGCAATTATTAAAAGTGTCTTACTCAAGGACACAAGCATCATGACTAGCCAGGCCAGGAATCGAACCTGCCACCTAATGTCCCATCAGAAGGGCAAGGCAATTAATTGAAAGTGTCTTACTCAAGGACACAAGCATCACCACCAGCCAAGCCAAATGGTATATTTTGTGCTACTCCGAGGTCCATCCATACAAAATGGTGGTCAGTGTTTGTATACAAAAGAAAGGTCTATATAAAAAAAAATACATTGCATGTTTAAAATATTATTCAAACACAATTTTAACTCAACACAACTATTTGTAAGTCTAAATGTTGAATATTTTCATACTATTATTCTTTTTAGAATTATGTATTTTGCAAATAATTTTGTTTCAAACCATAAAAATATAACACAGAGATAGCTCAATTGTCGTCTGTGTCCGTTGTGCACGCCCTCTATGTCAGCTGTGGACATAGAGTATCAATACCATGTGACATGCCTGAATGGCAAAATTATCCAAATCAACCAATAGGAAAGCTGCAATCTGCCCTAAAGCTAAAATGGCAGCGCGCTTGAATAAGACCGATCCATTAAGCACCGCCCTTAAACATATTGACCAATCACAGCATTGGCTACATCACCACTGTACACGTGGGCTGCACAACGTACGTCTCTTCAATGCCACACCACATGACATGAACGCGCTCGCTATATGTACGCGCACGCATGTTAACATTTTCCATCAGCATTTTATTATCGTGTCGGACTTTTGTCGGACTTTCGGTGGAATAGCCATGACTGTGATTGGTCAACACGTAAAGGGGCGGGGCTTAATGGATCGGTCTATCACCTTGAAGCAGATATGCGCAGATAGCTACACGCACATCATTCTCAGGGTTCCTTGTTTTATCTTTCAAAAATATAGCGGGTATTATTTGCAACTTAAAATAAATAAGTTTCGTTTATTGAAAGTTTTCTTTATGACATTTAATACTGAATTTTAGTGGGTAAAGACCGTGGGTGTTATATATTGTAAAATTGGCCCAGCTAATATCTTTCCAATATTCCAGTCCCCTTCCACCAACAATTTTGAGCAATCAACTAGTACAAGTTCAGGGCCAAATTCCTTTAAGCAGATAAGCAAAAATCATTGATGGACAACTTAACTTGCTAAGCAAAAATTAACAGGGTACCAATCACGAGCGCTTACACATTACACAGTTTTCTGGTTGGTTACCTGTTTTTATTGCTTATTTACAATTTTCTGAGCTCAGAAAGTTTCTGTGCTTAACAGCTCTATGGAATAATCCATTTGTGAGTTTGATGTGAATGATGACTGATACACCATTGGCGGATCCAGAGGGGCTAAACCCCACCCCACCCCTCAAATTGGTTTAAAAAAAAGAAGAAGAAGAAACAAACAAAAACAATAGGTGTTTCAGGCGTTGCCCAAACACCTAAACAGACAAAGTGGGAGAGGAGAGAAAGAACAGATTCAGATACAATCGGTAAGGTATTCTCCCATCCCACGTTTCACCTCATTTCCCCCTCACTGTGCTTTGTTTTCTCCTCTCCCTTTGATTATTTCGTTGTAATTCTCAGCACCGAAAAAATCGTTCTCAGCCAATTCTCTGTGAAAATGTGTGGTGTAAGGGTACTAGTCTCTGCTGATCTGGGGTTGTACTGCAAAATCTTGCCCCTATAAACGGTTAAACCATGTGACACAGCAACACTGGATGTAGTCTGAGGAATTCAAATTGAAACTTCACTTGTAACCGAACAAGGCTAATTATACCAGACGCCATTCAGACCTAACTCACAAATGGCTTAGTGGGTACAGAACTACCTTTTGCTGAAATTACTTTTGTTATAAAAAAATAATTAAATGATTGTTTTTTTTCTTTGAACTGCCGTTTTGATTCATAATGCAATATGTATTTTGATATTTACATGAATAAATTATAATATCCTGTAAACGTGGGGTGGTTTTTGGATTGTCTTTCTTTGGGACTTGAGCACCATTGAGTGGAACTGTTTTTTTCTTAGTCATATCGCCTCAGTTGTTTTTCATAATAACATGCAACACTTTTTAAATATGCTGTTTATATTTTGATTCCTTTTATTTTATTTATTTAATGATATGATTGATTTATTTATTGATTGATTGTTGATTGTTGATTGATTGATTTATTTATTTGTTTGTTTATTTGTATATTTGATTATTTATTTATTTATTTATTTATTTATTTATTTATTTATTTATTAATTTATTTGTTTATTTATTTATTTATTTATTTATTTATTTATTTATTTATTTATTTATTTATTTATTTATTTATTTATTTATTTATTTATTTGTTTGTTTTATTAATTTATATGTTTATTCATTATTATTAGTAGTAGTAGTATATAAATATGTATGTATGTTTTTGTTTGTTTTTGGGGGGGTGTTTGTCTGTTTGGTTTGGTTTTGAGTGGGGACATATTTGTCATGTGGACATTTCGTAAGTTATAATTTTCGTGTACCATTTTACTCCAACCCCAAAATGCAATTAGTATCATTGACATCCCTGACCTCGGAACAAGAAGATGATTGTCTAGCTGATTGATTTTCTTGCAGTTAGGGTTGTAGACAAAAAAGTCATTGTTCTAGCAGGTGGATCTTTCAGTATGGCGTCTCTGACCTCGACAGGGTACAAAGGTGTTTCCTGTCAACCGGTCTAAAAAAATACGCAATTATCGGGTAAAATGTGACGTAGGTATAGGGACAGGGGTTGTCCCAGTAGTGTACACTAACTGCATTAATGCATGGTTACAACCATTGACGTTAACGAAATTGTTTACATCTGTGTGAAGTTTTGCAAAATCATTGTCTGCTGCACAGGTTCAAGCAATTCCACAGAGCATTACAGCTTTATATCTGTCTTGGTTTTGCTGCTGATTTCATGTTTCATAACTCCTCCCTTTTGATCATAGATGTATTGTTTTAATTGGCAGTAACATAACGGCAGCGACATTGGACTTTAACCCCTCTTGTTCGGTTTTCTTTTCTTTTCACCTCCGTGGTTATACACTAATACTGGGACATTTTGGTGGTCGATGTGTGGCATGGTGTAGTAGCATACTTTCAGCTTTCAGTCCATGAAGAAATTTTGCTTGCAGACTAAGATTTAAAGCCCCAGCTCAACATTGGTAAACTGGCTGTAAATGCTTCCATTCTCTGCACAAATCAAGATACTTGTAATAAAACCAACCTGTGAAAATATCAGCTCATTTCGTTGTTTCATTTGCGAGAAACGGTAAAAATGCATTCAGCATTTTTGTACGCATGCCTATAGGCAGAGTAGGATTTATGTAGGTTAATTACTTCATCAACGACGGCAGGAACAGCATCAAAAGTTCCCATAATGTAGTGCACTTTGCGCTCATTATAATTATCAAGTATCAGCACACGTCAACGGCCGTCTACCGAAGTCCACCCGCCCGCGCTCGATCTACGGGTAACTTACCGCGTGGCCCAGATTCCAACCGCCGAGAAATCCTACTGAATCCACCCACCGCTGGGATCGAGCCCGGCGGTCCCCGTCATGACAGCGGGTCGTAGTTGGGTCCCTTGCCTCTTTCCTGTACTGATCTACCTCCGTATAGTAGTGTAAAAACTTATTTTTTATTTTTTTTTATTATGTTAAGAATCAAACCAGGCCCGCTAACACAGTTTTAAAAAGGTTGAAATTAGACAAAATCTTCATGCTGTTTGTGATAACTTGTTGACTTACGCCAGGTAATAAACTTTAATAAGTATATTGACAACTTGTGTGGTAAGTATTCTTTGGCATACATCGTGACAAAATTCTCTGGCACGTATACGGGAAATTATCTGAATAGATACCACGTTTCCCATAATGTTAAACCATACTGAGACAAATTTTTAAAAGGTGTCTCATATTTCATGAAATAAATTTACATAGATCACTTAGATTTGGCAAGACAGTAATCGGTCTTTTCAATAAAAAAAACATTCAATGTTTTAACTGTAAATACATCTTTATGAAGTTCAATACTTAGTTGACCTACTAACGTTATGATGTAAGTTCTCTGATGTTTTGGAAAAATAACAAAAGCCATGAAGATCAAATATGGTTTTTGTTCAATGATCTCCAACCCGTGACGTAAGCAAAGTATGTTTTCAATAAATTAATCCAAAAACAACCATTCCAATCCTGAGGTTGAAAACGCCTCTCGGCTCAGCTCCAATTTTACTGGATTTCTATTGGCCGAAAGTAACATGTAATTTACATAAAGTTATTTCTGTGTAGACGCATACACAATGAGAGATGCCGGCTAGACTTGCAGCAGCCAACGCATGAAATGTGATCGAATAAGGACTACGCAGTCAAATAAAAACCACAGTCTGGCTCTGAAACCTTAGAGCTTGTAGCATGCTCCAATTGGACGGGGCAATGACTCTCTGCATCAACATGCCAATGCACTTTAGACGACCGCACCGAAGCCGGGTCGGCCTCCCGTGCCTGGGCCAGTCGGCTACGGTGTGGGGAGCCCCTTTTACCGGAGGCCGCCTCTACGCTAAGCCCCTGTCATCTCGCTCGGTATAAAGAGAGACCTACACAAACAGAGATATACGACCCAGTCATTAGTTAATATCCCCCCGTCTGCATTGTCTCAGGAGGTTTGCAGCTGTTTTGTAACGGTACACTATAATAGCGAGGTATAGCCGCCGAGGAAAATGCAACATTTCACCCACGTCTGCGGTGTTCCATTTCGGCATCATTGACTTCGGCGCTCTGCGGCGTCGCAACTTCTGCTTGGCATAATTTAAACCATATTTGTTTGAGTATCATTAACATTCTTCCGAACTCTAACCACATACAAATGAATACATTGAGATTTCTTTCAGATCATCTTCTTTATTTTTTGTTCGCATAAAGGTACTTTTTTTCGCAAGTGCGATACAAAAGGAGGGTTTAAGAATGGGGAATAAAACAGTTTAATTCTAGTTACAAGTCTGAATGAAATATACATTTTTTTAAAATGTAGTGTGTAAGGTAAACGTAAAAAGCTAAAATTGTTTCGACAGCAAGCATCATAACAAGCTAACTCCAAAAACTAAAAATGAAAACCCTCGAATAAAAACATATTGTAAACAATGAAGATTCAGAAAATGATTATTCAAAAAAAACACTTTATAAAGCTGTCATAGAAACAAAATCACTCAAGCGGAAAATACAATTCATGAGCTTTCGAAGTATATTTAAATAATTTACGAATGCGTTACCATCCCTTTAACGGGACACATTGCCTTCGGATTGGGCGCTTTGGGCTACGAAAAGCGTTGTTATAAAATTAACATGATTGGATAGATATTTTAAAAGTAGAATATAATGATTCACATAAACATCCCTCAAAGATGTCTGGTTTTTGTTTAATTTTGTGACAGAACACGGTCCGCCATTTTGTAGAAAGAACCGTACGTTTCTACTTAAAGTGTGGTTCTGCTGGCTTTATTTTCAGAGGCAAAATTTATATTTTTTTTAATCACTACTCACTTATACAACACACTGCAGGTTTTTTTTTTTTTTTTTTTTTTTTTTAAGGATCAAGGAGCAATTCCAAACAGCAAAATCTTTGGAGATTTGAAGGCAATGTGTCCCTTTAATACTACTGAGACAATCATTTCCTCGTATATAGTATTTGTAACTTACAGTGACAGTCTGAGGCTTTGTGTTCATGTTCCATCTATTCAAAATTGTCTTGAAGTCATTTTCAATAAAACTCACTTTGCAAATTCTTTATAACTCAGATAGTTCAGACCTACAGTATGTTCCATTTAAATTTAGGCTATCGCTTTTTAATATAAATTACAGTCTGGTGAAGTTAATGGTCACTAAACCGCAATCGATCAAAACCACGGCGAGGTTTAAAATTGTGTTCATTTGGGTGTACCTACACCAGTCTGCCACCGGGCGAACATAAATGCGCGCACAGTTTGGCATTATATGCGACCCAGATCAATTTAATTTCTTGAATGTAGTCTATTTGTTTCCAGAACTGCCCGTAAAACACATTTATATATTCTCACAATATTTTGATAAAATCTTTCGATCGTATCGCTGTTTTCCCCTGAAAAGTCCTACCGAAAAGTGGCTTCATCGACCGCGAAACGGGCACGCGTTGTAAACCTAGCCCCGCGTTATGTTGGGGGTGATCAACATAAAACCTGCAAAATCTTTAGATTTTGTTTGTTTGTGACTTTCTTTACTTTTCCTTTTCTTTTTTTTGATAATAAAATAAAATGGTTTTGCCCGAGGCTGCCTCTTTCTCAGACGGCGCTATTTACAAAACACCGGTGTTGTTGAAAACATGTACACGGTTATTCATTCTAAAGCCGTGTGTATGGACACACAATTCTTCGCTTTCTAATACCCCTGTCACAAAATTTCTATGAAGCATTTTCCTCCCCAACAAAAAGGTTGTGTGAGGTTTTGGGTGTTGATGCTGTGAGTGTTGTGCCGGCATCCTAAAGGTTTTTCTTGTTCTTCATTGTGGACATTGTTGATCAAACTGCGCCCCTAAATTTACGCTGTTAGAAATAACACACCTGCACATAAATAACCCGTGCATAGTCATTCGAACTGTCAAGTTGACAAAACAAATGTGCCATTTATAATCGAGCCTGTAATTTTTCATCTGAAAAATGTGAGAAATCGGGAAAGATTCAGGTTTTTGTCAACATTTCCCCGCGATGATCACACCGACCAAACGGAAAGTGATATACATCCTATCAAATTTGTGCCAAAACCCTACGTTTTCAGCTCAAAAAAAATAGTTTTATATCATTGAAACTTTCACTCTATAAACACAATATGATTTATTTCTTAATAGATGTTAAATTTAAATCGGGGATAAAGAAAAGTATTTGTGTTTTACCCGTACACCGATACGGTGCCCGCTTCTAAAATAAAGGATTCGAACTGCCTCTAGCTACCGGGTAATCTCGGTGGTCTAGTTAGGCATCTTCTCTAGAATGGGACAGGTCATGGGTTTGAATCCCAGCCGAAATATGCCTGTGGGTTTGTGGGTATTTTTCAAAGGACTCGGGAAAAGTACTGTGTATGCAGTGCTTAACTCACATCGGTGTATGGGTAAAACACAAAATAATATGATTCTTGTGTTTTTCTACATGGAAAATATCAGCACCAAGCGCTTTTTTGTATTAGCATTTGTAGATCCAACTTCATAAAATGTTTATTAATGTAAACATTGACCAGCGTTGATAATTAATTGACAGTC
Source organism: Marthasterias glacialis (assembly GCA_911728455.2). NCBI lineage: Eukaryota > Metazoa > Echinodermata > Asteroidea > Forcipulatida > Asteriidae > Marthasterias > Marthasterias glacialis. Next base: position 5,092,860 of record OU452227.1, on the reverse strand, counting down.
AAATTTGGAACACTGCAGGCGGTGTAAAACCTCGACGTTTCGATCAGTATGCTCTGATTGTCTTCATGAGAAATCCAACAAATTTCTGATTGTACACGCAAGTTAAAGCTTTATGCCAGGCTCGTTTAATTAAGAAACAGCGCAAAAATGATATGCTACAAATAATTACTGTACGGTATTATTTTCACAAGAAATGTTTGGAATAAATTTACTTTCACTTTATTTAATCATCCTATATTAGTTAACTTTTTTATACTCATCCCCGTCGCCTACAGTAATAATAACCAAGTCTTTGCAAGGTCACTTATGTTCAATCGATTTCACTCTATTATTTCAATAATGTTGGGTGCTTTGCCGATGTCAAATCAAGTGCAAGGAGCCCATCTTTCCCAGACGCTGGCTTTAATTTTGTCGAAACTTCCCGTGGAAGGCTTTTCTTGTGGTCGTCCATCGATAAACGAAGAATTATTGCGCGCGTTGTTCCCTGAAGAAGTCAAACAAATGGTTCGAATGTGAAAGTGTTTTATGCTGTTGTTATTTTGTGCTTATAACTGAACCACTGCTTTTAGTATTCGTACGATCTAAAGTTAAACAGCGTCGGTCATGATGTTGAACTTTCAGTTTGAAATACAGTAAATCACCGTCTGTATGCCTCAAACGGCAATATCACTTCTTCTTTTTTTTAGTAAACGGGGTGTTCTCTCAGCCTGTGCCACGACTACTGTCTTTAAATTAATTACAAATACAATAAAGTACAGATTGTTCTAAGGTGAACCAAGAGATCAATAACTTGGTATCCCCTGGGATATATAAACAACAACAACAACAACAACAACAATCACCAGACCGCGAACCTGCCTCGCTTCCACCATCTTTGTCATGTACCCTGTGTACAACAATTGGGATACTGATTTTCAATATACAAGTACCAGTCTGTTAAACTCTTCCAGCCCCTGGTTGCGATATATAGATTTGAACTGAAAGAAAGGCAATATGGCTACAACAAGAAAGTCTTGTACTTGAACTTCAATGCCCAATTTCACACCAAAAAATGTTACTACTACTAGTATTAAGTAAAAAAGAAACTGCTAACCACACAAAAAAAATCTTGCTTAAGCATAAACAGGTTATACCAGCTGAAATATGTTGTTCATAATATTTGGCCCTTTTTGAAACCACGGCTCTGGCTTGGGCTCCGGCTTGGGCTCCGGCTTGGGCTCCGGCTTGGGCTCCGGCTTGGGCTCCGGCTTGGGCTCCGGCTTGGGCTCCGGCCTGAGCTCCGGCTTGGGCTCCGGCTTGGGCTCCGGCCTGAGCTCCGGCTTGGGCTCCGGCTTGGGCTCCGGCTTGGGCTCCGGCCTGAGCTCCGGCTTGGGCTCCGGCTTGGGCTCCGGCCTGAGCTCCGGCTTGGGCTCCGGCTTGGGCTCCGGCTTGGGCTCCGGCTTGGGCTATGGCTTGGGCTCTGACTTGGGCTCCGGCTTGGGCTCCGGCTTGGGCTCCGGTTTGGGCTCCGGCTTGGGCTCTGGCTTGGGCTCCGGCTGGGGCTCCGACTTGGGCTCTGGCTTGGGCTCCGGCTAGGGCTCCGACTTGGGCTCTGTCAGTAATTTTTGAAAATGTACACTATCTGTTCGGGACTTCAGACAGCTGGACGGTGGATACGCCGGAGACAAATCTTAAGCCGAGGTTTCGAAAACGGCATGAAATTGGTTCCCTACTTACATGTGATTAGCAAACACATTTATTCAGCTATTTAGTTTCCACCCAACAGCTTCTTCAAGTCGCATGGCCAGAATTTCCCCTGGGTAAAAAACATTATATATTTTTTTTCTCTAAACGAGTTTTGGCAGATGATACATACAAAAGATTTCATATAAAATGCCACGGACAATGCACAAAATACATGTATGTAACATGCACAATTGATTGTAGGGCTGTTGGACGTGAGATTATGTAGGGATCCAGACAATAATTCATTTTTAGTTTTTAATTTACTATTTCTTATCATTGGTGGATTTTTTCTTTCTTTTTCCGTGCAATACCTATACACGGAAGCTTATAACTTTCTCGAATCTATAAAAGTAGCTAATTCAAGTTTAAATCTAAATTTTCGGGTGAAATTGGCCAAAAATCGGACCCAGCATCGTTAATTTGTTTTTGTTATACATAGACAATTATCGTAAGCACAGCTAGTGATATTGTAAATTAATATATTTAGCATTTATACATTTTGTTTTTACATAAAAATACGGGAAATGGTGCAATAACAACAAATCACTCTCAAAACCATCTTTGATGGAAATTTAAAAAGTTGTTTAAAAATCATGCAAACACTTTTCAAGCAGACAACAAATTGAAATCGACAAAGCATAATTTATAACAAAACAATATTCACAAGAACATCAGCTTCAGTTTGTCTCCGCATCCGCAATCCAGTTTTTGAAAAATCCGTGGATAACTTTCTTAGTCTGTCTTTAGTTCATTTTGAAGTCCCGGTCTGACAACACTTCAGTGGGTTAGTTGGTCCACGTTTACGTCCACAGCTTCATTGGCAACTGCAAATGCATTCAGACATGACGGGGTAGGGTACCTTGATCCACCGGCAGTTTTTTCTCTTGCGGGTAGATCGTTCGTCGTCCTCCGGGGAGGCGGGCATGCAGTGCCACCTCAGCAGGAAGATATTTCTGGTTTCCCCCGGCACACACTTCATCCCAGGAGGCCATGAGCACTGGCGGGCCACGCACGTGCCGTGTTTGACCCATGGTGGCCAGAACAGCGGGCCTATGTCCACCCAGTTGTATCTCACGGGGCAGCTTGCCCTCTCCAGCAGCCACACCTCCAGGGCACTCCGGGACTCCGGCAAGGTCGCCACGTAGTTGGGCGTGTGGGATAGGTTCAGATGGCGAAGCTCGTTCAGGAGCCACGCGGGTGTCTTCGGGGTGGTCACCGGGTTCGAGTCCGCCTCGGGCGCACCAGAGGTGAGCGGATCGTCGACCGACATCCACCGGGAGTCGAACTCGGTCTCAAGCCGGTGCAGCAGTTTGTTAGGGTTCAAATCTTTCGGTCGAGGCAAGTTGGTGAGATCGTCCACTACCTCCCGGAGTAGTGGCAATGTCGGGTGCGTGTCCGGGTTCACTTTCAGAAGAGGCCTCGGCAATATCATTGAGGGGCTCCGTTTGGAAGTACCGGCCGTACCAATCGTAGCGACAAAACAAATAATCCAAAATGATACCATTTTTGCTGTGTAAAATCCACGGAGTTAAACAGTATAAACGAACTGCGCAATTCAAAGTGTACGCCGCGTCAACACATGCGAACCAGCATATTTGGTGACTGAGGCCGGGAAAAACAATGTTCTCTACATATCTACGTCGCCTCTAACACCAAATGATTTGACGTATGGATTTGTAGCCCAGGTGAAAGTCATGTTTATTAGTCTTGCTCGATGGAGTTGATACCTGTGTCAACACACAATGAATCGTATATCATTTTACAAACGATTCCGGTGCGCAGTGAGTTAAAAAAAAAAAAAAAAAAAAAAAAAAAAGAGCGCCGGGCATTGAAGCATATTACGTGCCGTCTAGTCTGGCATGGCGCGCACGTCGCGACCGCTTGGCATCAACTCGTTAAAGGAAACAGGAATAATATAATGATAAACAAAAAAAACGATATCACAATAGCTTTTTTTTTCTTTAACCCCATCGCGAGGCCAGCTGATCTGGAAGGTTCATCAGCCGCTCATATAAGAGGCGGCTTGTCTTCCTGGGACATCTCACGTCACGGCAGCCCCTGGCTCTCGATCCAACGTGACCCAGTTTAGGAAGTTATGCCTCCCAGCACGAGACGTGATTGGCCTGGACACACACAGAAGTTGACGCGAGTTCACCAGCGGCTACTAAACAGCCAGTACGCGCGAGACACTGGTACTCGCGCGCCAGACAATCTAAAGTGGTGCCCAACGGATCAGTCTTATTAATTTGTGAATACGTCTGAAAAAAAATAATCTGCGTAACATTAATTTTTCTCGGTTGTGGTTAGGCGATCGTTTTGTTGTTTTTAAAGGGGCATACTTGAAGTGTTTGTTATCATAGTGGTGAGAGGAAGTGACCCCAAACTCTTTAAAGGTGTATCAGTATTGATTTTAGTGGAAAAGGACATAAGTTACCCTAATCCTCGAGTTTTCATTCAACCTAGGCCTGGCGTATTTGTAACAGGGGTAATCCTTGTCTTTTTTACGGGCAGCCATTGAGGCAAAAATAATATAAAATAAAATAAAAAAACAAACAAATAACCATTTTGCGTAACCAGTGGGGATGGGAGTCATGTAGCACCCCTGTTTAGAACGCCCCACCCCCCAAAAAAAAATTAAATAAATAAATAAAAAAATAAATAAATAAATAAATAAATAAATAAATGAACAAACAAATAACCCAACAAACAACAAGCAAACAAACAAACAAACAAACAAACAAACAAACAAACAAACAAACCAACAAACCAACAAACCAACAAACCAACAAACCAACAAACCAACAAACAAACAAACAAACAAATAAATGAATAAATAAATGAATAAATAAAATAATAATGTAAAAATAAATGAAATCAAAAAACACACACTAATGGTAAGATACATAAAAAAATAATTAAAAAAAATAAATAAAAAATAAAAAATTAGGAGTTAAAAGAAAAAAATTAGGACTTAATGAGTAAAATTAAAGACAAAAGTGAAACAGAAAAATGAAAAATAATAAATTTAAGAATGCAGAGAAAGAGAATTCAACCCCCCCCCCCTCAAAAAAAAAAAAAAAAAAAAAAACAATCAGCAGGATAAAAATAAACCCAAACAAATTTGCCAAAATACAAAGCAGATTAATCAGAAAAAGAATTTAGAACAAAAATACCAAATAAGTTAAAGAGAAGTCACTCGCAAATGAAACGTGTTTCGTGTTGTAAAAATAAACCCAAACAAATTTGCCAAAATACAAAGCAGATTAATCAGAAAAGGAATTTAGAACAAAAATACCAAATAAGTGAAAGAGAAGTAACTCGCAAATGAAACGTGTTTCGTAGTTGTAGGTTTTCCCCGGTCATTTTTGGCATTTGAAAGTGGAAGCTCCTGAAAACAGTCAATCAATTTTACTTGATAAGCTTGGGGCAACTTGAAAAACAGCTATAATAACATGCATTGCTTCAAAGGTTCATAAAATAATATTACACTCAATAAAAAGAAAACAAAATTTAAAGACCTGTACAAAACTTAAAACATCGAAACAAAGACCAACAAACAAAATAGTCAGGGGACTGTGTTGTGTTGTGTTGTCCAGTGGGCTTGTAATTATTAGAAGTAACCACCTATCTCGAGAGCAAGAAAAAAAAACATGTTGGCAATTTTGAATTTGTTGCAGAGGGCCGCCATCTTGGATTTCACAATGGCCGCCACTTTAGATATGCTCTTCAAATCAATACGATTGTTCAGCTTATTTGACGCTTTGTTGATCTACAGCCAACGTGACCTCTCCTTTAGATTTTAAAAAGTATAAAAATGGTTCGCTTATTATGTGAGAATCATTTTCTGATTTTTTTTCGACGACTGCAGTACAACCTCAAATTGAAAAGTAAGTGAAGAACTGGCTAAGAAAAAAACATGAATGGGGGAAAAAGAGACCCGTTCTAAAAAATGACACATGTCAAAATGACAGGTTCTTGAAAATGTCTAATGTATAAAAACATTCCTTTGGTTTCACTAATTTAAGCCAGTTGAAAAAAGGAAACAAAGAAATATAACAATCTGTGAATTGCATTTGTTTTTCTGTTATTTTGTTTTGAATGCCCATTTTGCGAAGTCGCTTGTCATAAAACGAAAACGAAAGTAATAGTGTCGTAGAAATCACTGTAGTGGTGTCTGTACTCTGCTTAATGGAATGCCGATTTTGCATGGCTAAACAGAACGACTTATGACATAAATTCGCTTGCCTCTGAGTGAAATTGAATTACGTTTCAGCGGAAGAGGCAAAATCGCTTTTAAGCCCCAGCTGAACATTGGTAAGAGAAAACCATAAATGTTCACAGATTTACATATACCTTACACGGTATAAAGATAATGATGGTAGAAAACTTTCCTTGAAATATTTCTGCCTGAAGTGTTATCGTTTTTAAATAAATGAAATCAGATCCAAAATTAAATTTTCGTCTCACTCAGACGAAAACTCTGCGTACGGGGATGCGTACAAAAAATGTTGGATGCATTTTTACCGTTTTCTCGCAAATTAAACAACGAAATGGGCTGACATTTCACAGGTTGGTTTTATTACAAATATATTGATTTGTGCAAAGAATGGAAACATTTACAGTCAGTTCATTAATGTTGAGGTGGTGCTTTAATATGAATGCATGGAAGTGATCGCACTGTTATAATATGGGCACAATGCGAAAATGCATAATAGACGCAAAACCGCACACCATTACTGCACGCACTGTATAATACATGTATCAGCAAATGAAAAAGAACCGTGAAATAAACGAATTACTCAGAAACAAACGAATACTATTTCAGAAATTAGCCACCGGAGGGGCAGTCCGGCCACCCGACCGAAACAGCACCGGCTGTCAGCGGAGGGCACCGGGTGTGTCCGTGCGGTGGCTCATCCTAGTACGTGGTGTCTGCACCGTCTCCCAGAAAAATGTTTCGTGCTACCCAACGTACGCCCCCTTGGGTTGCACCACAATAAAAAGGCTCCCCATAGCAACCAATGCAAAAAGCTAAGTTTTCAAAAGTATTTCAAAGTCTCTCAGCATCTAGAAAACAAAATAATCTAATCTTCTGTCAACTGAACTTAATTTTTCTTTTCAATTTTTAGTAGGTAAGCCGTTGCGAATTGTTGGTAGGCTCATCCGAAGTGAAGACACCCCTGAACAAATAAGTTGGCCAGACTCCATCTTGGGAAAATGACCCTACACTTTTTAGCAAAATAGGGCCATTTTTAGAGGGATAGTGTACCCAAAATGCTTTGGGATGAAAGTCAACAACCCCAGGGGTACAATATTGGACCATTTTTCAATAATCCATAAAAGCCACGACCTTCACAATCATCTTCGATTTACAGAACAAGTTGTGATTTTAAATTTTATTAATGAGGCTCGGTGCATGATTTATCTCCATTTAGTGTAGTGCACCGTTGGCAGTAGACTTAATAGACCGATTGTGCGACAATGTTTACATGCGGTCACGTGACCCCCTGTCGGGTATGACGTCATACAGCTGGTGAAAAAATACGTGTAAAGAGATAGGCCGTGACACAGAGTGAGTTCGAAAACAGTCGATTATACTGTCGTTAAGCCATGAATTAGTTAAACAGCCCCTTTATTTAAAGTAGTATGGTGTGGCATTAATTTAAATCACATCTCTGTTTCATAATTTAACACAACCGGCATCGGGCGACTATTATGTAGCCACCCGTCTGTTATTTTGTTTGTAATGTTGGCCTAAATCACTGTAAAAAAAAAAGATAAACAACGTTGGAAAAGTGAGCATTAACACCTAGCCTTGCAGAGTTTCAAATAGTCAAAGGAATCACACAGTTTTGGAAAGCAATTTCCTTGGAGGATTTCAGCTTCAAAACTTTGAAATTTTTGTTTTGAAAAGTGTGTTGTGGTTGCGGTCATCTGGCCTAACGTTCCGTCGTGCGCTGTACACATCGTGCACATTTATATGGTACTTGTACAATTTTCAAGACTTGCTGGAACTGTCCTTACTGGCTTTATTTAGCCACTTTAAGGTCTTTGGTACAAACTCTGGAATATCTTTCACAGATTTCGAGCAAAAAAAAGCCTCGATCAAATAAACTAAATGCATTAATCATCGTGTACCGTACCACCCTTTCCTATGGAGGATTACGTGTGTGTTTACATTTTTAACCCAACAGGGGTCACGTGACGTAGATCGCGCAATCGGTCTATTGGTTCCAAATCTGTCACCGTGGTTTCTTTTGGTCTAGTCAATTAAGTAGTGCCTGAAATAGCGCCCTCTTGTGGATAGGAGTGTGTGGTAGCCAATCTACGGGTTTTTGCGTTTGGAATTGATGATGGAGACAAGCAACCACAATCCCAGACTTTATGTCGTCAATGTTTTCACGAAGGGACGGGCATGTCAAATTGGGAAAAAATCGTGTTTGGAGATAATCACACAAGAGCATCATCACATTTCAAAACTGCAAAACAAAAGCACAATGCTTATTCTTTTAAGTCTGTACTTTCCTCCTGTGATTTATTATGAGTTAAACTTTCATCAAATGTGAATTTTATATGATCAATTCATCAATTTATTTATTCGAGAAATTATGAAAAGGACGGGCATCCCGAAATGACACTTTTTGTGTTTTCACGAAGCGACGGGTATATGCCCGTCGCTTCGTGAAAACACAAACGATGTGTGCATGTTTTTGTACAATTGGTTATCTCAAGATTGGTTCAAAACGTGATCGACAGCCAATTACGTGTTTACTGTTTTTCGTTTATTATAAACAAAAAACATCAAACAAACAATAATATCAACTTAATATTAAGACGAGCAATCTGTTACAGGTATGTTTCTGTCTCCTCTGTTTTTATTGACAAGTTACTGTTGATCTTCGCTGGGTCCTAGCGCCTCAACCAAAGGCGCTGGGATGGGCTGAGGTATACGGATGCTTATTGGACCATTTTCCATGACCTTATAACCCCGGTCGCCTCTTCCTGTTAAACCTCGTTCAATAATATAATGTAGCTCTATGGTGTAAATCCATTGGAAATAATTCTTGTAATTCTTTGCCTCATGCTAACAAAAATAGGGCTTGATCTCATCATTAATAATTTATCTGACATTTTTTTTTCTTCTAGCAACTTTGGTTTTAAAAAGAAGAGGACTAAATTAATCGTTAGTGTCTGTACGTGTTGTGATTGTGGGCATTGCGCCGATCCGAAGTACAGTCATTCCCATCATGCATCACCCTGAGCAAGAAGTTGTACAAGCTCATCAGCCCATCCCAGCGGTCTTCTACCGGTGTGGGGCCGAGCAAGCTGTTGATCACTCAAACTGCAAGTCGAGTCCAGAGCCAGCCATTTTCTGCCGATAGAGGGCGTCATAAGCCTCATTTTCTGCAACTGTGAAATGCGTCTTCCAGTCTCCAACGACTCCTAAACATGGACAATATTACACTTTTTATTGATAATCGTTTGGATGCATTTTTTTAATACATGTATACGGAAGGAATGCTGAAAGAAATGACCGACGTTTCGATACTAGCAAAGATTTTCGAAGAAGACAAGGCAAAAGTCTTGTTTTGGAAAGCAGTTTGCAACAGCGGGTTTTTCTTCAACTACATTAAAATGTTGTTCCGATTCTGATATTTGTAAACAGTCCCTGCATGGCGACAGGAGCACCGTCTATTTAAAAACTACTGTTATTAACAAAACAGATTATTCCACTTCACAGATGATTTGAAATTATCAATTTTTTCGTTATAATAAATAGCAACACGAAGTTACCTTTCCGAAGTAAATGTCCTTTACGATTCTCCGGTGACGTCGTATATCTTGCCTTCATTTTGTCGATGCCAACTGAGCCAACAATTTTGTCGACCGCTTCTTCTGAGAGAGGGCGCCCCATAAAGTCTGCGATCTGAATGACTGCACCACGGGTGTCCTGAGATTCGACATGGGGGAAAGAGTGAAATAAATGGCCATTCCCATGAATTATGTTAATTACATTCACGCATGCGTACAAACACTATTGGAGGGCAAACGCCAGAAAGTTGTACACTATAGGCAGACGCACAAACGCGTGTGCGTCGCACAACCATTAGTCCCACACAAAAATGGCGCGATGTTCCCTCATTTTGCCCACCAGTAGTGTTAGTATGCACGCGTGATGTGTAGTTTACATAATCATGGGAAGGGTCTGTTAAGCCCTTCCGTTGAAATGCTAATTACATTCACGCATGCGTACATACACTTTTAGCTGGTACCGCCATCCTGTTGGTAAGCTGACGTAATTCCACTGTAAGTCACGACCACTTCACACAAACTGGCTCCATCGATTGGGGGAAGTCATAACAGGGAAATGCGTTGAACTTTGATGATTGATGTGAGGACAACATAATTTCTGAACTTGCCTCTCACGTGTCTTGCAAATACTCATGATCTTATCATACAGAAATATCGGTTTCTTTCCTAAGAAATGTATTAATGAGCGTTTTTCAGTAAAAAAAAAAAAAACCAGTAATATTAGCCCAGTTCATAGTGACACGAAAGCGAATGCAAAGCAAATTTTGGTGAAGCAACAATACTGTACGCTATATTCCCGACGCGTTTTTGTCATAGTGACGACTCAGCAAATAACAAGTTTCCAGTAAGTCGATTTTTTAAGACAACTTGGTAAACTTTTCACTTATACTTTTCGCAGTTCGTTTTATCAGTTCGTTAAGGGATATTGTCTTGTCATTTTACCCACACGTATTTGGAAGAAAACATATACTATTTAAATATTCTGAACGATGTCTTGAACTTATTCGTCACTATGTAAACAAAATAAGTAAGCTTGCTTCCACGCGGATTTTGTCCACTATTAACGTATTCTGAGTCGCCGCTTATATTCGTCACATGTAAAACAAAAATTACAATCGCGCGTATTCGCCTCCATATGTTTTTACACAAACCTACGTGTACGTGATCGAAACATCAGCAATTCTCGACTTTACATACCCTTTTATGACCCAATCAAATTCATTGTGTGTCGTAGACATGTCCTTTGTCCAAATTCAAAGATATTATAAGTTTGAGATAGCAAAGCATTTAACAACTTTAGGTTTTGTAAAAAATAATGGTCAAAACAAGCTCTCCCCTCTGCCCGCAGTGAGAAACTGGTCCCATCATCATATCATCATCAACACGTATGGGGGCAGGGCTTAATGGATGGGTCTATTAGACCCATTTATAACACCTCTTCCTTTGACTCTATCTGTTGATTGGCCGAACGTGCGTCACGTGGTGTTGTGTATTTTCACTATCACACTGCAGACCGACCAAAAGAACTATTAAATGGTACTATCCAACGACAACCTCGAACCCGGTGAAACGATCAAATAATACATGCATTTGAAATACGATATGAGAACGAAGGCAGTGTGGTACCCCTCTTTCTTTTTGTCAAGATTTCCTATCAGATTTTATAGAGTTGTTTGAAGACTGATATACGCACAGTTGTTTAACGAATAATTATTACCACAAAGTGGATGAAATTGAGGTGTTATAAAACAAATATTGACTGCTTTATATCGTGGCGTAGTAAAACTAGTCACTCTCGGTGATCCCCGGAGCCGCCTATCTTCCCTCGGCTCCGCCTCGGGAAGATAGGCTGCTCCGGGGATCACCTCGAGTGACTAGTTTTACTACGCCACTCAAAGCAGTCAATATTTGTATACCATTAAGCCATGCCCCCATACGTGTTGACCAATCACAGCCTTGGCTACACCACCTCCGAAAGTCCGACAAAAGTCCGACGCGATAAAAACATGCGTGCGCGTACTTATAGTTATAGCGCGCGTTTATACTGTACAGTGTGTCATTGAAGAGACGCACAATGTGCTGCCCACGTGTGTACAGTGGTGATGTAGCCAATGCTGTGATTGGTCAGTATGTTTAGGGGTGGGGCTTAATGGATCGGCCGAGACAAACTACGGTACGAACCCGCTTCATTTCTTCGTATTTCAACACGAGGAACTGTCTGTGATGTCTCCGCGCCCAGTATCCACGCACATGACCAAACCACGTGTTATACGGCGCTGAAATAAAACAAGGATTTCAAACTATTATGATAACGATTTCCCTGAACCAATAGAGTCCAACTACCAAGTGAATAAAATAAGACTCGATCAGTTTTACCTTTAAACATTGTACATAAAATAGCCCTCTGTGGGTTGGTGACCGTCTCATTCTTACCATGTACACGGTTGAAATGATTACAATTATGAGTTAATAATAAATATTGATCAGACTTTACTCCTGGCAGGGCAGGGGAAAGAAGAGGAAAATGGCAGCATCCCTATACCCCGCTCAGAACCCTTGCCCCCCGCCCCCCCAAAAAAAAACCGACGACGACAACAACAACAAACAAACAACCCAACAAACACACAAACAAACAAACAAGCCAACAGTACCACGCATGTTAAGCATCAATAACAGTGGCCAACTTGGGATATTTATTTTTAATTGAATTACAATCTTCTACGTCTATTACTGCAAGTGTCTCGTGACTTTCGATTGGAATAAACAGTACCAACTTCCAACTTTATCTCTTCATATCCGACCGGAAACCCAATAATGCCGTTGATGATGTGTCCTTCTTTAACGTAAAATAATTACCGTATACCTTCTTCAGAGACTCCGTTTTCCAGCAGGCATTGCGAGAAGGTCTCCGGAGCTCCGGGCTTGACGCCTTTGTTGTAGTGAAACATGGACACGACGGTGTCCTTGGGGTTGCGCACGACGCTTATTACCTGCAGGGAAAATTGAAATCACACCATAGGTTTAAGATCTTGTCAAGCAATGGCAAGAAAGGAAAGGAAGACCAAGTTATTACTAAACTGCTACAGTCTTACATTAACCAAGCCGTGAATTTTGCCATACATATTGGTGTCAGTATTTACAACTTGGGGCACAATTTGTGAATGTTGTCATGAATGTTGAAGTCATTTTTCAACACCGTATCTTGGGGCCCAAGTCATGAACTTGGTCATGAAAATTACGTCAACATTCACATCAAATCTTGGAGTCCATGTCATGAATTTGGTCATGAATATTGGCGTTAATATTTACGACTTAGGGCACAAATCAAGAATGTTGTTTTATAGGTAAAATATAGGATCAGTAAAGTTGATAGTGCAGTGATCTTACTTTCTGTGATTCCATATAGGCCTACATGAAGAAAGAAAAAAAATGTGAACATTTTGGCTCAATCCGTCTTCCGAGTCAGGTGACAAAACCGTGCACACTTTTCAGCTTGTGAACACATTGTCCTTAATTTCGATTGTTACAATCGAAATCAAAGTCGGGGTCTTCAAATTCTATTTTCTCGACTTTGACAGTATTTTAGACGGAAACATTTTATATGGAAGATTGGTAATGGGATGAACTTCATAATCAGGAAGTTTTCAGACTGATATTAATATATAAACAAAATATGGATGAATACCAATTCTGTATTCTACTTTTAAATAATAATAAATTAAAGTCCCAGCTCAACGTTGGTAAGAGACAAACATAAATGTTCACAGATTCAGCGGCCGTAGCGAAGGCACTTTCTTTCGGGGGGTGTGGAAGCCTAAAAATTGCCGACTGACATTATCAAATGAAAGTAAAAGTACAATGACATGGGACTCATCAACATGTGGGGGTTCGGGGGCATAGCCTCTGAGCGCTCATGAGGTTTTTCAGTGATTCGAAGGTTTAAAATGGCCCTCAAGATACTCTTATGCTAGCATTAGACGACTCATATTCGAAATGCAAGCTTTGAAAACCCTATTTTTTTTTTTGCGAATCCCCTGTTGGAGTGAATAGACATAATTTCTAATGGGGTCCATGGGGCGAAGCCCCCGGCTCTTCGGTTTTAAGTGTTTGCATGGCTAAGGAGGACCGTCAAGTTGCCAGCAATAGATGTTTGAAATTCAAACTTTGAATACTTTGGACTCAGGACAAATCCCCTACTGTTGGAGTTTATATGGGCAACACTTCTTATTATAGCCCCGGACGCTTTACGGGTTTTAGTGTTTTCAGAGCGTAGATTTCCGCACGTTGCCGAAAGTATTGAATTTTGTAATTCAAAGTTTGACTTCTCACACTACAAGGATTAAACTAAAAATTTACAGTCAGCAAATCCAGTCGGCAAATCTCTAGGCAAATCTCTAGGTACCACACTATTTCTTTCATTGTGTACTTGTTAAACAATTGCCTAACAAGTACACAATGAAAGAAATAGTGTGGTACCTTAGTAATGCGACGGCACGACGCGACTATGCGACGGCACGACGCGACAATGCGACGGCACGACGCGACAATGCGATGGTCTACGCGACAATGCGACGACACTATGCAACGTGTACAAAAGTAGGCGACGGCACGGCACGGCACGGCACGACGCGACAATGCGACGGTACGACGCGACAGTGCGACGACACAACGCGACAAAGCGCCGTTGACAGCGCAAGCGGCGAGGGACACTACAATCACCACCATACATGCGCCGTTGAAATGGCAGAGATAGAATTCCATAAAATGCCGACTTAGGAAAAATATTGGGGGTGTCACCCCCCCCCCCCCCCCCACACACACACACACACACATCCTTACACATGGCCAGTTGCGGGGTACTTCATTGTTCAACTCATTGTCCCTTTTCTAAAGAATTCCCTTGTGGGGTCCTTTTGTTCCTATTGAATTTACCTTGTGGGGTCCATTGTTCTTTTGTTGTCAGGACCCTACAAGTGCCGATGTGTAAGCCCACACACACACACATTCCTATTTTTGCATCCTTGTGGAGACTTCTTTTGTTCTTTCCTTTGTCCCTGTAGTTAACATCCTCCCATAGACTTTGTACACAAAATTCCTTGTGGAGCAACCCTCTCTTTAGAATTTCCCTATGGAGACACATTGTTCCTTGCTTTCCCTTTTGTCTAATGTCTCCATAAGGCAGCGAATATCAGGGCGCACATACACACACATTCCTATTTTTGCATCCTTGTGGAGACTTCTTTTGTTCTTTCCTTTGTCCCTGTAGTTAACATCCTCCCATAGACTTTGTACACAAAATTCCTTGTGGAGCAACCCTCTCTTTAGAATTTCCCTATGGAGACACATTGTTCCTTGCTTTCCCTTTTGTCTAATGTCTCCATAAGGCAGCGAATATCAGGGCACCCTTACACATGGCCAGTTGCGGGGTACTTCATTGTTCAACTTATTGTCCCTTTTCTAAAGAATTCCCTTGTGGGGTAGCACTAGAACAAAGAAAACCTTGTGGGGTAGCATTGTTCCATTGTGTAAAGTGCCCTGTAAGTTGGTGAGTGTAAGGGCACACACACACACGCATGTGTATTTACCTCCAATCGGGGACCTCCTATTGTCCCTCTTTTGTTTGTACTCTAACTTTTTAGCAACAGCTCCCATTTGTTTTGAACACGATTTCCAACTGGGGACCTTTTCCAACCGGGGACCCTATTGTCCTCTTTTGTTATAAGTCCCCGGTTTGAATGCCTAAACAAACTCACACACACACACATTCTCATTTTTGCATCCTTGTGGAGACCTCTATTGTTCTTTCCTTTGTCCCTGTACTTAATATTTTCTCATAGACTTTGTACACAAATTTCCTTGTGGAGCATCCCTCTCTTTAGAATTCCCCAGTGGAGACCAATTGTTCTTGTGCTTCCCTTTTGTTATAAGACTCCACAAGGGAGCGAATTCGAGCACACCAGTGTGTATTTACCTCCAATCGGGGACCTCCTTTTGTCCCTCTTTTGTTTGTACTTTAACTTTTTAGCAACAGCTCCCATTGGTTTTGAACACGATTTCCAACTGGAGACCTTTTCCAACCGGGGACTTTATTGTCCTCTTTTGTTACAAGTCCCCGGTTTGAATGCCTAAACAAACTCACGCACACACACACACACCCCTGGTCGTTACGCCGCTGCACAGATTTACATAATTACTTACATGGTATAAAGACAATGATGGTAGAAAAGATTCCTTGAAATTTTTCTGCCCGAAGTGTTATGTTTTTTTTAATAAAAAAAATTAAATAAGATCCGAAATCAACTTTCGTCTCATGTGAGACCAAAACTTTGCCCAAGAATGCCTTCAAAAATGCTGAATGCATTTTTACCGTTTTCTCGCAAATGAAACAAGGAAATGAGCTGACATCTTCTTAGGTTGATTTGTGAGAAAAATGGAAGCATTTACAGACACTTTACCAATGTTGACCAAAAGTTTCAACGGGAAAAAAAATCGCGACCTTTCCCTTTTCTCCATCCAATATTTTCTGGGGTAGATACTCGACAGGTACATGCGTGGCAATCACTGGAGGTGGCTCCCAATCCGATACCTTACTATAGCCGATAAAATCCTTAGCACGGTGGTGGGAGGGGGTTGCAAATTCTATCGGCGCTGGAATGTCTATCTGATCAAAAACATTTCCATTGTACTTGATCAAATTGCACATTTCAGAAGCCCAGTGTGTTCCTGCAAACCGAACAGAAGTTAAAATTATTGGTAAACAACTGAGCAAATCCGGTTTTCTCGTGAATGAGTGAAGTATTAATTACTTTTCCCCGACGTTTAGGAAAGGGGCCCATCGGCGAGATATTGTGGTAATTTAAAAACGAAAAAGCCTTGATCAAGGCGCGTCAGCCGGACGGAACGGTGAGTCGCATTTTGTCCAAAACCCCATCCAGCACACGATGAGCAACGCTAATAGACCGATTGCGCGACCCGCGTCACGTGAGCCCTTCTGGGTATAAAATGTAAACACACACGACGTCCTCCATAGGAAAGTGCGGTACGGTACACATTGATTGTTGCATTATAGTTTATTCGATCGAGGCTTTTCTTGCTTGAAATCTGTGACAAATATTCCAGAGTTTGTACCATAGACATTCGAGTGGCTAAATAAAGCCAGTAAGGACAGTTCCAGCAATTGTCTTGAAAATTGTAAAAGTACCGTATAAATGTGCACGATGTGTACAGCGCGCGACGGAACGTTAGGCCAGACGACCGCGATCATCCACACACTTTTCAACACAAAAATTTCAAAGTTTTGAAGCTGAAATCATCCAAAGAAATTACTTTCCAAAACTGTAAGATTCCTTTGCTTATTTGAAAGTTAGCAAGGCTAGGTATTAATGCTCACTTTTCTAACATTCTTTATCTTTTTTTTACAGTGATTTAGGCCTACATTACAAACAAAATAACAGGCGGGTGGCTACATAATAGTCGTCCGACGCCGGTAGTGCATGGCTAAAAAACCTCTTTTTAGTAGAATTCTGTTAAATTGTGAAACAGAGATGTGATTTAAATTAATGCCACAACATACTACTTTAAATAAAGGGGCTGATTAACTGGTTATCATTAAACGAAAGTAAAATCGACTGTTTTTGTATAGTCACTCCGTGTCACGGCATATCTTTACACGTATTTTTGCCATCAGCTGTATGGCGTTATGCCAATAATTATGGGGTCACTCAACCGCATGTCAACATTGGTAGCGCAATCGGGTTATACAGTACACAGTGTGGGTGCGTGTGTGTGTGGGGGGGTACATGAGTGTGTGTGTGTCCATCGCCCTTACGGACTCAACGCTTCCGTGCATGAACGGGGTGTGTGCGACTGCGTATTGCCCTTACAGTCTCCGTGCGTGGAAAACTCAGCGTTAATCATCAAGGATAGAATCGAAATGATATTGTTCGTAATCAACGGCGACCCAAGGACACAAACCTGGCGGATATTTGGACCTGATTGACAATCATTGAATAGGCCTGCAACCGACTCGTAAATGATGAACAGGAATGGAGCCTTGGGATTTGGGGTTGGTCTGGGGTTTGGGGTTGGCCTGGTCTGGCCCCATACATTGTGCCAATACGCTGGACTTCCTCTGCTTCTTGGCCCAACGAACCCTGTCCTTTAAAACCTGACATCAACTTTCGAATCGAGACTTACAGCAGCGGTAAACGTTCTTGAATGTGCTGACTGATTGCGCGCATTACCTTGACGTCACCACTATCAGGTAAACGTCGCAAAATGACTGCTGGAATAAAGACTAGTGCAGGAATACGACCCGCGCTGAACAGCAACCACCATGGCTCCTCCGCCGTCGTTGACATGGGCTTATATCACCGAGATTTGACATAAAATTCCAGCAAAAGCCTAGGATTTATCGCACAGGGGATCGTGCGGAAATCTTCTCCAGACTCTGCCTGTGAGTCTGATATGTCTGACAGCAACGACCGACCAATCATTGAGGGATAAATTTGCCAAAAAAAGCAAGTCTCAATTCGAAAGTTGATGTCTGGTTTTAAAGGACAGGGTTCGTTGGGCCAAGAAGCGGAGGGAGTCCAGCGTATTGGCACAATGTATGGGGCTAGGCCTGGTCGAACTAATTCAACATGATCGACGGTCCCCCACGTGGATCAGTGTACACACTTTAAAAACCTCTTTCTTTTAACAATGCAATACTTGAAAGTTTCACCTGACTTGGGATATGTTGCTATCCACACATCATCCACCCAGACATCAAAATCCTTAATCTTCTTCAACGATTCTTTGGTGACCATGGTGGGCCACATAATCCCACCAATGTCAACATACTGCGCTGGCCTCGTGTCCGCCATAACTGTTTGCTTTCATGGGAAATTAAACTTTTGACCCAAGTCCCACTTTCGTCGAGTCCTTGTCCATCTGGACACAATCGACAATCCATCCACTGCTAGCTGCAATCACCCATCGCGGCTTGATTTCCGCACTTTGTTGTGCGCCCTCACTCGCCGAGAATGTGCCAATCAACTCTGCTATCCAAAGTACGACTTGATCATATACAACTCTATGGATGAATTCGCCAGGAGGCACCCCCCCCCCCCCCCCTGCTGCAATCACCCATCGCGGCTTTATTTCAGCGCTTTGTTTTGCGCCCTCACTCGCCGAGAATGTGCCAAACAACTCTGCTATCCAAAGTACGACTTGATCATAGAGTTATATATAACTCTATGGACTTGATGAATTCGCCAGGAGGCACCCCCCCCCCCCTCCCGCGTGATAAATGCATATGCAATAGTTTGAATATGTAACGAACTGGCCCGCTGCTGACCAATGAGATCGGTTTAGTTTTCAACGACTCGTTCATTTTTAAAGTGGGTGTTGTCAATTTATCTCTACCAAGTTCCATACAATTATGACAATAAAGGATCGGTATTGATATCTATGGATATACTATCGTATGGTAAAGTTGTTGTATAATAACATGTAGGATGGGGGGGGGGCAAGGGAGGTAGCGCCACCAACGTTGGATCATGTCTCATTCCCATCGTGGACGGAGACGAGCGCGCACATACATCGGGCTCTCACAGTCACACACAACGGCGCGTTCATTGCGTGCAGATTACAGACAAAAACAAATGGGGATTAAAGGGAATGCTACCCAAATTCCGTCCATACACCGAGGCTATTACTAGCGTCAACAATATACAACCAAATTCTCGGATTGGAATTGATGCCTCAATCTTGCTATACAAATGATCCGACAAGTACAAGCGCAGCCTAGACCTTGTCCTTGGAAAAATACAAATGGTGAGTATAATCATAGAGCAAGGGTACAATTAACCTAGTTGCGATAATAGTAACCCTCCGCAACTATAATTAACCATGCTAACTTATGCACATTCCGATCGCAAGGATTGCACCGTAGCCTTGATTGCACTTTCGGCCCCTGGGCAGCCCTGGCGGTGGCTGCACAACACGGGCAATAACAATCGGCACACACACGGTGCAGCCACGGCACACTCGTTGAGCCAGGCAACCGACTAAAGGAAAACAGTTGCAGCTCAACCATTTTGTCTTTCGCAGTGCTCATAAATATGGACAAAAAACGGTCATGTTGAACTGACGGATTTCCTGTAAACGATTATGGAGTGGAAATGAGACTTCTATTGACCCATTCAACTAATAAAAACGAAATGTCAAAAAAGTGTTTTTACAAAATACAGATAGTATTTGTGCGACAGTTATAGGGGAGTCATTGAAGGTGCCTTCTCGGTAAGTACATTAGAGCATACGGTTGTCCACAGGATTCACTGCATGATAGCACGAAGAAAATACAGATTTTGTTTTTCTTGTCTTGTTTTGTATAACAGAGGCAATAAGGGTTGGTTACTCTTGTCTTTTTTGTTAAAAAGAGGTAATAAGGGCGAAGTTTTGTCTTTTTTGTTGAAAAGAGGTAATTAAGGGGTAAGTCTTGTCTCGTTTTGTAGAACAGAGACAATAACGGGTTGGTCTTGTCTTTGTTGTTAAAAATAGGTAATAAGGGATAAGTCTTGTCTTTTTGGTTGAAAAGAGGTAATAAGGGGTAAGTCTTGTCTGGTTAAAAAGAGGTAAAAAGGGTAAGTCTTGTCTATTTCGTTGAAAAGAGGTAATAAGGGGTAATTCTTGTCTTTTTGGTTGTATAGAGGCAATAAGGGTAAGTCTTGTCTTTTTTGTTAAAAAGAGGTAATAAGGGGCATGTCTTGTCTTTTTTCTTAAAAAGAGGCAGTAATGGGTAAGTCTTTTTTTTTTTTTTTTAAAGAGGTAATA
>OU452227.1:2483452-2577771 GCA_911728455.2 Marthasterias glacialis | reverse complement strand
TTGTTGCAGCAAGACTTGTTGCAGCTTAGACTTGTTGCAGCAAGGACTTGTTGCAGCTAAGACTTTGTGCAGCAAGACCTTGTTGCAGCAAGACTTGTTGCAGCAAGACTTGTTTGCAGCAAGACTTGTTGCAGCAAGACTTGTTGCAGCAAGAACTTGTTGCAGCAAGGACTTGTGTGCAGCAAGACTTGTTGCAGCAAGACTTGTTTGCAGCAAGACTTGTTTGCAGCAAGACTTGTTGCAGCAAGACTTGTTGCAGCAAGACTTGTTGCAGCAAGACTTGTTGCAGCAAGGACTTGTTGCAGCAAGACTTGTTGCAGCAAGACTTGTTGCAGCAAGACTTGTTGCAGCAAGACTTGTTGCAGCAAGACTTGTTGCAGCAAGACTTGTTGCAGCAAGACTTGTTGCAGCAAGACTTGTTGCAGCAAGACTTGTTGCAGCAAGACTTGTTGCAGCAAGACTTGTTGCAGCAAGACTTGTTGCAGCAAGACTTGTTGCAGCAAGACTTGTTGCAGCAAGACTTGTTGCAGCAAGACTTGTTGCAGCAAGACTTGTTGCAGCAAGACTTGTTGCAGCAAGACTTGTTGCAGCAAGACTTGTTGCAGCAAGACTTGTTGCAGCAAGACTTGTTGCAGCAAGACTTGTTGCAGCAAGACTTGTTGCAGCAAGACTTGTTTGCAGCAAGACTTGTTTGCAGCAAGACTTGTTGCAGCAAGACTTGTTGCAGCAAGACTTGTTGCAGCAAGACTTGTTTGCAGCAAGACTTGTTGCAGCAAGACTTGTTGCAGCAAGACTTGTTGCAGCAAGACTTGTTGCAGCAAGACTTGTTGCAGCAAGACTTGTTGCAGCAAGACTTGTTGCAGCAAGACTTGTTGCAGCAAGACTTGTTGCAGCAAGACTTGTTGCAGCAAGACTTGTTGCAGCAAGACTTGTTGCAGCAAGACTTGTTGCAGCAAGACTTGTTGCAGCAAGACTTGTTGCAGCAAGACTTGTTGCAGCAAGACTTGTTGCAGCAAGACTTGTTGCAGCAAGACTTGTTGCAGCAAGACTTGTTGCAGCAAGACTTGTTGCAGCAAGACTTGTTGCAGCAAGACTTGTTGCAGCAAGACTTGTTGCAGCAAGACTTGTTTGCAGCAAGACTTGTTGCAGCAAGACTTGTTGCAGCAAGACTTGTTGCAGCAAGACTTGTTGCAGCAAGACTTGTTGCAGCAAGACTTGTTGCAGCAAGACTTGTTGCAGCAAGACTTGTTGCAGCAAGACTTGTTGCAGCAAGACTTGTTGCAGCAAGACTTGTTGCAGCAAGACTTGTTGCAGCAAGACTTGTTGCAGCAAGACTTGTTGCAGCAAGACTTGTTGCAGCAAGACTTGTTGCAGCAAGACTTGTTGCAGCAAGACTTGTTGCAGCTTTTGGGGCTCGCGCTGGGGCTCACGCTGCGAACATGCGTAGTTGCGTAGTTACTAGTTACTCGTTACTCGTTACTCCTTACTCGTTTCACGTTCCACGTTCCACGTTCCACGTTCCTCGTTTTTCGTTTTTCGTGTTTTTCGTTTTTCGTTTTTTTCCTTTTTTGTGATTCGAACCCCCAACTGTCTTACTTCAAGTCGGTCAGTCTACTTTTTGTGCTAAGTTCTTGCCCACCACCACCCTATTTTTCGTAGGTATATATAGGGCTCAGTTTAAAATGTATTGATCAGGTTAGTAAAAAAACACTTTTGTTTTTGCTGTACATTGCCGTTACCCTGGATTCGAACCTCGGTCTAGCAATTCGCAGTACCTCAACTATCCAATTGGGCTACCTATACTCCACGTAAGAAGTGCTATTTTACTAATATACACACATTTTATAGTAACCTTTTATAGTAACTTAAAAAACGAAAACGCAAACATACCGGGAATCGAACCCCGGTTCTGCGGTATGCACTGCATCGTCCTTCCGTTTTGTGCTAATTGTACTCCGCGTTAAATGCTTTTTTATTTGTGTACAAAAATAAAATACCCTTCACAGTTTCAACAATAACACAAACCAGGAATCACACGTCGGTCCTGGGATTTGCACTTCATCGATCTACCGTGTTGCGCTAATTGTACTCCGCCTAAGAAGTGCTATTTTATGTAAATTAATTACCTTTTACAGTTAAAAAACAAACACAAAAAACGAACATACCAGGAATCGAACCCCGTTCCCGCTCTTGCGATATGCTCTCCATCGATCTTCCCTGTTGCGCTAATTTTTCCCTTAAAAAGTGCAATTTTATTTTTATACAAAAAATACATTAACTTTTACAGTTAAATAAACAAAACACAAACAGGCAAGGAATCGAACCCCAGTCCTGCGATATACTCTTCATCGATCTACCCTGTCGCACTAATTGTGCTCCGTGTTGAAAGTGCTATTTTAAATTTATACGGATAACATGTATAAAAAGTGCTATTTTAAATTTATACGGATAACATATGACCTTTTACAGTAAAAAAAAAAAAAAAAAAAAAAGCCCAAACAAACAAAGACGAACACACCATGAATCGAACCCCGGTCATACGATGTGCACTACGTGGATCTTTCCTTTTTGCGCTATTGTACTCTTTATATATAAATAATGTATTATAACTAGATTAAAAAACCACACCACAGGATTCGAGCCAGGATCAGTTGATCTTCGTTATACATGATCTACCCACGTTAGCTTCGTGTCTCCTTCGATAGTAGTTCTTTTTTTATAAATTTGTTTGGAGAAAATGAGCAAATGTCGGGCACACTACTAGGCTTTTTTAAGCAGATTCCGAGCAAGGGAATATCCCCATCCGGCCAGATTTACTGCAAATGTCGCAATTGGAATTGTAATACAGGGAACAAACGAAAAACAAGGCCTACTTGCTTGATGATTGAGTTTTTGTTCCTATAGCACATTATACACTTGCCACTTATCCGGCAATTTCATCAGACTACTTGGGACAGACCGTTCGTACTGACGGTACTTTATTTGGAGGAATTCCTCGGTCAGCCCAATTATGTATTAAGTAAGACTCTTTTGGCTGTTATTTGGCCATTTGTTTTCCCGGGTCAGCCCACTTAATTAAGACTATTTTGGCTGTTATTTGGCCATTCGTTTTAACCGCTTTTAACATCTGGTAGATGATCCTACATGCCATCCCCGATTTAATACCAGGGGATAACTCCCTCAACAGATCCAAATGTTCAGAAGTAATTTAAAACGTCTACGAACTTATACAGAGTCATAGTGGCGAAATTATTTACCGATGTATTTGATTGACGAGTGACTGGTTTTTGAAAACCTACTATTAGATGTTTTGTTAGTTTAATTCATAGACGACCTTTTACCTCCTGGATACGACGACCCCTCAGCGCCAGTTCTCACCGGATCGTAGTGACAGGGACATTTGTTGGTCGTTGGGCGAGGTTCACCCTGAAGACGGAGATCCACCGGGGAAGGTTGAAAGGCAGTGTAGTAAACGAAAAACTTATTATGTTTCATTTATTATGAGTTTTGAATATTCGAGGATTTCATCATTGAGAAGAAGTCTAATTGTTTAAGTACGTTTTGCGAAATTAAATATCTCATCGTTATAAACGATACATTGTTTTATTCCGTTGCATTAAGTAATGCCTGATACACGGCTAGGAAGAAACTATCCGTACGAAAAACGATTTCTGATGTAAATTGATTTGATTCCTTGGAGGAGACCTGTAGAACATAACCTAAGTTCATTCAAGAACACTTTGGCTAATAAATCCCTACATAGCCTAACAACCTATGTCCACTTTGAAGTATGCTTAATGATTTGTATTTTAAGAATATTAAAAAAATTGTACTAGTTAATACAGAAAATTAACAAAAAATCGTATAAAGAATGAGAGACAGAAATTTCACCGCCTTGAACTGCATGCATTCTAATTTCCTGAATACGCGGCTGGCCGGGTCTGCAGCCGATTTCACAAAACTTTACGCAACTGCGTAAGCCTACTTGTGCCATATTTTACTGCATAAGTGGCCCAACTTACGCAATAAATGTTGCACAAGTGGACTTATGCAGTTGCGTAAAGTTTCGTGAAATCGGCTGCAGAATCCGCGGATGGAATTCATAATGAAGGGTACAAACACTTTTCAAGAGGTACTGGTCTCGACCGCAAAGCCATATGTGCGTTATTGTATGTGAAAATGGCGTCTATGTATTTGTTGGTAATTAAGCACTAATTAGTTAACCAAATTAGCCAGCTCAAAATTTTGGTATGCCCAGTGTACTGGTTTTTACGATTCTGGACTAAAAATCTCTCTTTTAGTCCTAATGAAGGGTACAAATACTTTTCAAGAGGTACTGATCACAACCGCAAAGCAATATGTGCGTTATTGTATGTGAAAATGGCGTCTATGTATTTGCTGCTAATTGAGCATTAATTAACAAATTATAAGCTCAAAATTTGGTATGCCCAGTGTACTGGTTTTTAGGATTCTGGACAAAAAACCCACTTTTACTCATAATGAAGGGTACAAATTGGTTTGATTTTACGTTTTGGTATTTAAATGGCGTTTACGCATGCCAAAATGCATACACGCACATCGTCTTCGTGTTTGTGGCTTATTTTCTGTTATTTACCAAAGTTGCTTTCTTTGTTTAGTTCTTTGTTAGGACAAAAAGGTATTAAATTACAATAATATCTTTTAACATACGGACTCTTGCAGAGATATTTCTTTTTGTTCTTTTTCTCACCTCCCTGTACCGCATGTGTTCTATTTTGCGAATACGCGGCTGGCATTTCCGCGGACACAGCATATTTTTTTCCAGGACGAACATGGGCAATTAACGGGGGCGAAAGTGGGCGTGCGTAAACCCCAAATACCCTCGCACATGCGTACTTGGACCTAATACATGTAGTTTTGAGTTGTTGTTCATGTACATGTACTACGAGGAAAACAATGCATGTTGACTCAGTCTCCGTAGCACAGCTTGAATTTAGTTTTACCATCGGGGCCTTTTGGTGCATGGTGTATCTTATCCTAGAAACATGTAAGCTAAAAAACGATGTTTAGTTCATCACCCACTTCAAAGTTCTTTTTGTGGTTGATCTGCTAACGATTTGTATTGATTCCCCACTTGTTACGATCGTTGTGAACGTACTGCAATTTATTTTGGCAATTCTTCATTTTATTTGAGGAAAGCTTATTTTTATGGATAAATACATCCATGTCCCTTGTCTTTAATCTTTTGTTATACATCAAAATAAATAGATAAATAAACATTGTGGGCATCACGCCACAATGTAAAGAAAAGCCCACAGTTACTGTAGTATACAACTCATGCCGCGCTCTCGTAATAAGCCCAGACCGACCGACAGACAGATAGATTACAAAATGTAGAAACAAATTTGAAACTAATTAAACAACTACATATATTTGCCCACTTGCGAATGTAACATACAAAAACACACAACTACCAATTTTTCAATTGAAAGTGTTTCAACGAAAAACTGTGAAATATTATATTTTCTTTTTCATACATGTGTTCTTTATATCCCAAACTATTATGCATAGGCGCCCCCAATTAATTCATAGGCCTATACTAATACACTTAGCCCAAGTGATTAATAAACTTGCCCACTTGCGAATGTAATATACAAAACAAACAAATACCGATTTTTCAATTGAAAGTGTTTCAACGAAAAAAACGGGAGATATTACCTTTTTCTTCATAGATGTGTTGCTTATATCCTAAACTATTACGCATGGGTGTCATGAACTAATTAGTCCACTAATTCACTCTGCCCGACTAAATAAACAACTGCGTATATTTACACTTTTATGTTTGCTTTGTATTGTTTTTTCAATGTTTTTGTAACCCATGAGCAGTTTCAACCTTTGGTTGCAAAGCAGGTGTAAGTAAAGACCATTATTTAATTTAATGAATTGAAATACCTAATTATCCGCTATAATAGACGTCACTTTCTAGCATTATAGCGGTACAGGCATGCTGTGCACAAAAATGGAGTGTGACTGCACTCACTGTAAAGTATATGAACCCTTCATGTTGCATAAAAGATAAAATTAATTTCATAATCTTAAAGCCCATATCACTGGGTACACTTCATTTTGGTGGTGGATAATTCGGCTCACCAATGAGTACCTATAATATATAGCCCCTATACAATAGACGCTGTTTTTAGCATGGCGTGTAGCATCATTATTACGCATGGATGCATGTACATGTAAACAAAAATGAGTACTTATTCTGACTGCATTAACTGTAAAAAAAAAATACCTTTCATGCTGCATAAAAGATGAAAGTGTATTCCATAATCTTAAAGACTATATCACCGGGCCACTTACCACACCGCCGTGCCCCTCAAGTTACCCCTCCAAGTTTTAAGCCCTCCCCTCCACCGAGCCCCTCAACTATATACCCTCCAAGTTTTAAGCCCTACCGTCCACCACCCAACACCCACAGAAATTCATCTCACACACGCGTATTAAGTCTGACAATGGATTGGATTAACTATGGTGGCTCTGAAGGGACATCGCATATTGCAAAACGTCTGCGCATACGTATGCGATGTCGCAAAATTTATCGCGAATATGTGCGCACACGTATGCGCACAAGTTTCTATATCCCTTCAGGGCGACCATAATTAACCCATGTTGGCTCACTGTTTACCATACTGTGTCCACGTCGTGGAAGTAACTGTCTAATGGCGAAACACGGCATAACTTGTCAACACTTCATGCTTATGAAACAGTGTCCAATATAACAACCGTTTTGGTATGTCTATTCTAATAGTCCAGGAAAAATGCCTCATTAACACTTTCATGGACCTTTGTCACACAGTTCTGCTGTATTTCAGTTAACTTATTTTTCTATTCGTATTATACTTCATTCTTAATCAAGCAAACAAGGGTTGACATCGTTTTACGTTTTCCAGTCATTTTGCACAGCCAAAACTATGTATTCTAAAACAAAACACCCCGTTCAGTTGGTTTGTCCACAATGTGTTTTTTTTTTCAAAAAGTACTGCTGTGTGATAAAGGTCCTCTCTGCAGTAATCCATTGAAACAAAATTAAAATAACACACATTTTAAGAATTATTATTATTAGAAGTATTTAAAAAAATAAAAAATAAACATAAATGTAGACCCCATGTCCACTGGCACATAATTAAAAGTACTCAAGATTTTTTGGGGGATCATTTTTTCTCTATTTATAGTATATCATTGACTGGTATACACAAACATGGAATCCAAAAATTCCAAGAGGTATTATTCTCAACCGGACATTTTTATATTACAATCGTTCATGCATACATCTCACTGATGACGTGCATCTCACTGATGATGTATTCATATGTGCAAGTTCTCACTCTTTTCCTGTGTATTTTGTGTTTGTTTTTTGTCGAATAAATAATAGTAATAATGGAGAGCGGAACCCAAATTGTAACCAGTCTTCAGTCTTGAGTGAAATAATCTCTTTGCAGAACAGATTTTTGGGCTATACCATAGGATCGTAATACAAAATAATATAAAAGTGCAGACAAAATGGTATGATGGCGTACTTTTAATAGAGATCGTGGGTAGCAATTTTATGATGTGACAGTGTGCAAAATAAAATGATCAATCTCGTTAAATAAAGATAAACCCTTTAGACCTTTGTGTACAATGAGCTTATATATGTATACAACTTAAAATAAACGTTGGTTTTTTAAAAGAATTATAAAACGAGCTTCTTTTGGATATGATTTTTATTTTCCAAATATTATTTTAAAGGTAAACATTTTGTTTAGATTTGCTGCTTTTTCTGAAGTGCTGCGGTGGAGGATGCTTCCGAATGCACCGGATAGTGTCCAGGCTTGTATGTAGCTGCAATCTTGCTCTCGAAATGACTTACGGGTGTGGACTGCCTCAAAGGCTCACTGTAATTAAATTACAACAAAGTGTTAATTTTCATTAAGCGGATGTGTTTATAAGGCAGGGTAAACAGGATTTGATCTCGAAATGTTAGTGAATTGTTAAAAAAATAACTGGTTGAACTCATTAACAACGTAAATGAGGTTTCAAACCAAATGTCGCGGTCAAACAAAGTACATGTTTTACTCACAACAGCAGTTTCTTCATTGAGTTAAGATTGTGTAGCTTCTTTAAAGTACATTTACTCACAGTAGAAAATTTTTCATCAAGTAAGATTGTTTTGCATCCCTAAATGTTGCATTCAAATTATTTTGACCGTTTCAGCCATTCAATAGCTTGAATAGTTTGGGGGAAATCCCACTGGGGGATAGTTGATGTATCATAATTGACGAAATACCAATCGCTTTTTATTAACATTCAAATCCTGTACCCTGCCTTTTAACCGAATCGAGTAGTTTCAAAGTACACCAATAACGTAATTATAACCTTACTACATAGTTAATCTATAAGATAATTTCAATGATCGATTCAGTTGAGGCAATGGTAAATAAATGAAAGGTAACCAATTGTCCAAAAAAGGGAAAAGACTGTGTAAGTTTCAGGTATGCCAAATAACACTGTAAAAAAAATGCTCACTAATTTCCCACAATTAGCTAAGGCGAGTATGACCCCCTGCACTGACGTCGCACGCAGCTACAGTCTGCCCATGGTCTGCCATTTTTGGCGTCAAATTGCATGTGTATAAAGATACTACGTAAACGCGCACGCGTTGCCTAAACTGATCCCCACACAGTATCACACAGGGAAACTGACATTCAAAATGGCGCAGCCAAAACTTTTGGAAGCAACGAAAAATCAGGTGAATCACTGGGTCAATATGCAGTAGTTGGTGAAGAATTGTTTATAATCTATAGCCTGCAAATCGGCTTCGATCCACGGGGGATTTGAACCACTTTCAACAGTAGGCCTACTGATTAAAGACGCACCTGTACACGAACGAAGTTCGTTTGAAAGGGAATTAAACACTTGAGGGCTGACACACAAGGTTATCACATAAAAATGAGATATTCTGGCTTTGATTTCTCATGCACAAAAGGCTATTATGTTTTTGAGTTATAATTTTTTTCTTATGTATAAACGAGTTGCGCTTTGACCATCATTTTTGCTTAAATAAACATTAACACAGACGTAATCATTCGAACAGATAAAACTTAGAATGGAGTTTGAAAAAGATTCCGATATCAACTTTTCTTTTACAAGTTAATCTACCAGTTCTAATACCAACTTATTCAGTCTACCTTCAGGTTCCAGGTTTTCCAGGTCAATTTCGGTAAAAGCTAATTCAATTTCATAATCAAGCATTCACATTCACGCATGTTTCCCTAACTTATTCAAACTATAGGGTTTCTTTTTAATTGTTATATATAACTGCATTCAATTTCGTTTTCGTGCGCACATGATTTCATTCTTTTCATTTGTTTTAGTCGTTCTATTTCCTCTAGGCATTCAAGACTATCACCATTGTAGAGTTGAATTTCGGTTATATACCTATTTACAATATTGATTAAATTGAATGGTTGCCAAGCCTGTTGCTATTGGCTTTTGCGAAATTTGATTATCTTTGCGACTTAATGAATTTGAATGATCTCATTTAAACTGAATGATAAACGGTTGAAATTGAACTCAGTTATAACTGCTGAATGCTAATGCAACGGAGCATTCATTTGCAAACGAAATGAATGCTTGGTCCGTTAAATTAAAAGATTTTTAGTTGAAATTGGCTGAGAAAACTTTTATGTTATTCAAGGGGCTCTTCAAAATTGTCAAAGTTGAATTTAAAAAAAAAAGTTTTTATATACGGCTATTCCCGTCACATGCAATTTATTTTGTATTCGGAGTAAGCAGACGTGATTGTAGCGGTCGTTCGACGTTTAAAAACTCATTGGTTGTGTATATATCTCAGTGTGACTCATCTTTGATGTTATCGAATCACAACGTTCAGTGGTAGCTCATGTCCAACCTTTAGTTTGAATGAATATCATTTAGCTTAACTCCTTGCACTTAGTTCACACTCTGGTTGAGATGTTGCAGTTTATTGTCTTAGGCTCAATGTGACTCCAAATCGAGATGTTGCTGAATCACAAAGTTCATCGTCCACCATTAGTTTGAATGAATACCCTAATAGCTTCTCCTTCCAGTAGGTTCATCTGTTTGATAGGTTGCAGTTCATGTCTCCTGTTGTTGTGTGTTCTCGTTGTCATTCCGTTATTGGTGTTACTGAATCACAAAGTTCAATGGTAGCTGTCCACCTATCGTTTGAATGAATATTCTAATAGCTTCTCTCCATCCACTTGGTTCACACTCTGATAGAGAGGTTGCAATTCATGTCTCCTGCTGTTGTGTGTTCTCAGTTTGACTCCATTATTGATCTGAATCACAAAGTTCAATGTAGCTGTCCTCCATTTGCTTGAATGAATATTCTAACAGCTTTTTTCCGTCCACTTGGTTCACAGTTCATCTCATTTTTGATGGATAAATCAATTTGTCCAGGACGCCATTGTCGAATAATCATCAACAGATCTTTGAACTTGGTTCACATGATGGGATGTGGTTGCGCCTGTCCATGATTTTGAAGATACCAACGAGTATTAGTTTTTAGTTCTAAGACAGCATGTAATTTTTATCAAGTTGAAGAATTGGCTTATATATTGCATGCAGTCGCTTTTTTGGATTACCGTCTCCTTTTCTACTCAGCACCAGAGTTCAATGTTCATCGACATTTTGTAACAGTTCATCAGTTTATAAAACTGATTGGCCATCCTGGGTAGGTGGACCTGAGATATCACGTTCAAGAGGAGGGTATCAAACCCCGTTTGACCGACACAAGCCGCCACAGACTCCTCCGTAATACAAGAAAAAACACTTGCAAGTGAATAAGCATGTGACGGAAATAGTCATAACCCTTAATATTAAAATTTTACGGGGTTGAGTTATAACTTTACCAATTGGTTTGTTTCCCTCACAATGAAAGAAATTGTTCTCCTTTAAATATTGCAAGTGAACTATTTTTCTCTTGGCATTTATTAATCTGCTTTAATTTGGTTTGGTAGTTGAATAACCTTTTGTCAATAAGAGTTATACAACCAAATTAAAAAGTTCCAATATAAATATAACAACTTTTCAAATTTGTTTTTGTTTTGTTTGTATTCATATCCGAACAAAAAATGCCGCATTCATCAGTACCACTCAGTCTTTTTAAGAATACTTAGTGCGTATTTAGTGAAAATGAATAAAATGCATTTTTTTACACAATATAACACATGGTTCCGCCAAATACCACAAACAAGTTCAATGAACGGAATAATTTTATTTATAAACAGTAAATGAGCCTTCTCTGAAACCATCATATACTGTGCCATTATCTTGGTAAAAAATCTCGATGTTGAAGAGCATTATGACAATCACTAATGACACTTCTTCATTTCTCTACCTCCCTACGAAAAATGGAATTTGTCCGTCAGGATCGCGTGTCTTTGGAGACACAGGCACCTTTTGTTGTCTTAATCTTTTTTTAAGTCAGGCCTTTGGACTCTCTACTCTGATGGCCATTGCCACAAGAATCTAAGTCCGGCCGCTTAACATTCTAATGGTTAGTGCCTTCGAGAAGCAGGAA
This sequence comes from Marthasterias glacialis, assembly GCA_911728455.2. NCBI lineage: Eukaryota > Metazoa > Echinodermata > Asteroidea > Forcipulatida > Asteriidae > Marthasterias > Marthasterias glacialis. The sequence continues at coordinate 2,566,187 of OU452227.1, read as the reverse complement.
ACTCTCTCACTCGGTATGGACTCTTTACTCTGATGGCCATCACCACCAAAATCTAAGTCCGGCCGCTTACCATTCTAACAATGTGCGAAGCAGGAAACACACTCATGCGGTGTTTGATCAGTATTGATGCACTCGTAATTAATTATAATGTGCTAAGAAGAAAGCTTCTCGGCTTTGTTGAAGTTACTGGCCACATAGGTTGGCTATAATACAAACATTGTGATTTCACAGCAGTTTGAAGTGCATCACATCTCACCACACAATGGCACACTATACGAAGGTGTCAAATAGATTTTTTTTCCAGAAAAATCTGGTAGAATTCTCAGTGCAAAATGTCATTAACATCTGCCCAAAATTAGAAAAGCCCTATAAATGAAGCTGCGAATTGTTTGTTTTGGCCGGAAAATTTCACCTTTGTACCTCCAAAGACAGTATTTCAAACTGAACCATGTGTGACAATAATACTTTTATAAGCACTGAATTAGGACTGATGATTTGTTTATTTACTATAAATGCCATGTGGTTTTTAAATTAATTTTAACAGGCTATAAGTTATCTATTTGTCAGATGTATTGGTCTGAAAATATTTAAGGTTTAACTATCGTTCCCCTTTCTCAGTTTTTTTGACCTGCGAGAAGATATGATCTACAGCCATCTTGCATCTTAATCACTGCTATACAGTATCAAACAAGAAGAATTGTTTAAAAAAGAAATAAAACAAAACAAATGAGGAAAGACAATAGCTTTCCGTCCAGCCTCGTTATGGCCACATTGTTGTAAATGTAATCACAAGATAGCTGTAATCTGATCATTATAAATAATTACGGTAACCCCTTGTTTTGAAAGGTACGGTCTAACATTGAGCATTTTAAAAGGCAAAATGCCTCTGAAAAGTTTTACGTTTTTATCAACTTTTGGAAAAAAAGCAATGCGCTTCCAAAGGAAGTGTGGAATTTAAACATTGTTTTTGATTTAAAGAATTAATTTCTTATTATGAATGTTCAAACCTTTTAATTACCAACATACCAACTTAATTAAGTATAAATTATCGCTCATGTTGTACCGTATACCATTCTAAATGGAACCACAGATAGACTGAATATTGACATAACTAGAAATGATAGCAAAATAAATATTTAATTTTATACTCAATGAACGACTACGTCAATATAATCCAGCTGAAGAAAAACCTCTGAGGCAATTTTGTATTTCATCCCAAACCTAAAGTCAAGTGCGAAGCCGGGGCAGTCAAAGTCCGAGTTCGAATCGTCTGTATTGTCCCAAGGTCGAACCCCACGCCAATCCATTGAATTAAACAATAATAATATGACCACCATTTCGGCGTTTCGTAATACAGACAAACCTCATTAAATTCTTTTTCATTCCATTTTTACATTTTTTTTTTAAGTTCTGCGTCCTTCCACTGCATTGAAAAAAGTTACAGACTCATCCTATATTTTAAATGTGGGGAAATTTAGTAGTCTAAAAAAATTCCCCCTAAAAATCACTTCAAATACCCTGCTTACTGCCTTGGGTTTAGTTGTGTTGTTTGTGTAAAGCACTTTTTTACTGTCCAGGTCGATTGAATACACGCGTCACGAAGGGATGTCATACAAGTCTGCCCCATGGTATGGCCATTAAGAAGCTGGGCCTTTCTCTGTAGTATAGCTAAATATTTTAACCAAACTTTATCTCATCTTGTTAGCTTGGTGTGGTCAGCCCAGGAAACACATTCACGCTAGAGTTAAAAGTCCTACAAGCGAGTTGGTAAATTTACTACAACTTGGTTTATGATATTTTTGGAACAAAACTGAGAATAATTATGGGGTCAAACAACTCAAACAGAATTAGATAAATGATTCACACGTGGTTCCTGCAACCAATGCACGGGCGTACAACGCAAATTATTTCCAATAGGCAGTACATGGGGTAGCCTCGCTTTCAATCTATTAACTATTTTGATAACTCAAATAAAAGAGGATGTCAAGAATGAAAACGTTCATGTTATCTAACATTACATTAGTAATCTTCACAGATGTATACAGCGCTTAGCTACGGGGAGCGATGGCAGCCTCACTTTCAATTTAATCATGAATAAAGCCTCAACTTGAATCGATATCGAGCGATGCATTTTGAAACGAAATTTCAATTTTTTAGGCAACGATTCTATACAGAAACTTAATTGACTTTTCTCACAGTGGTACGAAAAAAATATGCCACTATTTTGTTTTTCCATTAGCCTTCAACACAATTTAGGACTAGTGTCAACATTAAGATTTTAGGTGAGCCATGCAGCAAAAAAGACATACATGGTAATTAGTTTTTTTGTAGTTTGAAGAGACACATTAATAATAAAATGGAGTGACTTAACTTACCCATACCTAGACAAAAGGACAGGCTGCAACAGACGGTTCTACGGTGCAAGGTAAAGGCAAATTTTACGTAGTTTATTTTAGGAAGCAAATGATAACTATCTCCAGTGAAAATTCTACAAAGTTCGGTGTCAAGTTTTCAGTAAAAACAACAAAGAATGGTTTATGTTTTTGCAGGGATTTTTTTACACGTTCACGCACATCGAGCATTTTTTAACAATACGCTTTTAGAGTGAAACTAATTACTTTGTTTCAAAAATTCCCAATCTTGCACTATGCCCGTGAAATTCATAGATGCAATAATATTATTTTGGCTCAATACAACGTCAATCACTTAGAATGTTGATCATAATAACTTTGGTTTAAAGGGAATTTTTGTATTCTCGGAATAAATGGTTTTATTTTTCACAAAATTGTGTACACTGCAAATTCAAAAGCTACAGAGTTACCACATGTAAACCGCCTATTACCTCAGATGTAGTTTTTAGTTGACTTGTAGAGTTTTCATTTGTATCGGTAAGCCTTCATAAATTTAAAACAGTTTAATTGAGATAGTATTTTTATTTCAGTCATTAATTTTGCTATCAAACTTTGAAACACATAATATCAACAATGGTTCAATTCTTGTAAAGTACACTTTTCAAGTCAGGTATACTGTTACCAGACGGGCCATGTTTCACCACGTCATGCACACTGGCGTCACTGCACGCTGTTGCAACACTCCGTGCCGCGGGCATCTGCCGGACCAGGGTAGGATCCGTACTTCTGAAAACTCTCGACAGCTTCTCTAAACTTTTCACGATGATGAGATATGACAAATAAAAGTTATAATTGAACTAAAGTTGTCTTGCATAGAAGTAGCGTTTACAGAAAATCTGTGAACATTAAGCCGTTTAAAATTTAAAGGTACAATACAGGATTGGTATTCATCAGTTTGTATTGAAATTATTAGTATCGGTTTGAACGCTTACTGATTATAGCAGTAACAATCACCCAAAGGAATACATAAATTTCTGTCTGAAATATATGTCAAAGAAAATAGAGTTTAAAGATCACAACTTTTATCTTCGGTAGTGTAACAATCAAAATTAAGATCAATGTGTTTACATGCTGAAAAGTGTGCACATTTTGTTACACTATTTTCACTAATTTCTCCCGACTCGGATGACGGATTCAGCCCAATTTTTCACAGATTTGTTCGTTCACGTCCATCTTGAATCACACAAAGTAAGTGCAGTGCACTATTGCTTTACAAATTCTATATTATTTTTACCTTTAAAGCATAAAAAAACCGATTTAAAGAGAGACAAAAAAGGATAAAAAAGAAAAAGAAACACCATCCATAGGCCGACAATCTTTAGCAAAGTCTAAAAAAACAAGTAAAGAAAACATGTTGTAACACATCGTGTGCCCGGTAAAGGGGCGTAAGGCCGTCGGCCTTTTAACGGGCACATGAATTATTTCGTCCCAGTATTAATGACATTTTTTTCCTATTCCCATGCAGAATGTAACCTTCTTTGTTTTGAATGGCAAACATTGATAAAACTTTCCAGCTCAGTCTTCTTGAACCACAAAATTTCAAATCATTTTTTACGCCCTTTACCGGGAACTCGTCGTTACGTCCTTTTACCGGGCACACCACGACAGTTTCTTTTTGACTCATGGATCCAGCGTATTGGCACAATTTATGGGGCTAACTTATGACTAAATCTACCTGAGGTACACCGGCCCTTACACGACCATTTTACAGTCTAATACGTCCCGTGCTCAAATTGTTGTTTTTGGAAAAGACATTCTACCAAACTGTTACTTTTGGTAGTTTTTTTAGACAGATTTCCTGTCATTCTCAAAAGATAATTCAATCGTCAGGAAAGAAGATCATTTCCAGGGTTTATGGCACAGTAATACGGCGGACCATTGTATAACACACTTTACATGGTGTGGCGCCTTCAGATACAACATACCCAGACATTGTAGATTAAACATACAGTTAGAAATAAAATAGAGGGAACATTTTGCTTGTGTTTTTACTCTTCAAGTATTGTAAATTAGACGATTTGCAGACTTTTCTTACCAGTAAAATAATGTGACAACTCCGCCTTGGTTTGCACACCCCACCATGCCGGTCCAAAGCCCGGAAAAGGAGGAGGGTTGGGTGTCGGGTTAGCGACCCTACCCTGTAAAAAATTACGACTGCTACGAAAACGTCAACAAGAAACTTAAATAGACCGGACCTGGGGAAGGGCGGATCCCCAGCTGGAGAAAGATCTGGAGACGCTGGCTCAGGACTGCTCTGCCTGGAGGAACTTTGTTGACAGCCTATGTCCCAGGAGGGGCGATAGGCGTAAGTAAGTAAAATAATGTAACGCCATCATGCCCCAGGGTCCAGTGCACGAGTTGCATGCAGCAATTTAAATTCACAGTCAGTTGCTTAATAGTGGCGTTTAACCGTCACAGTGAATGCTATAATACAATTGCATGATTCTCCCTGCAACACAAAACAAAATTTGAATAGCCATAGGTTGAGATACTGGGTGCTTTATGCAAAGAAGGGCGTTGGTTCCAATCCACGCGTGATTCTATGCTTGTACCCTATAAAGGTCAACGGTGTGTCTTTATACGCAAACCTTGACGGGGAGGGTGCGACTCATTTTCGAAACAGAAAAAGTCCACCACGTCAACAGAAGTGGAGGGGAGGTTCAACCCTTCCTATTTAAGAATCTTAGAACCCTTTGCGAGATGTGGAACATCTCAAAATAAGACTCTTAACATGGTGTGGCGCCTTCAGAGGCAAAATACCCGGACTTCATTATAGTTTCAACATGCTGTTAGAAATAAGACAGAGGGGAAAGTTTTGCTTGTGTTTTTATTCTTCAAGTGTTGTAAAATGACGATTTGATGACTTTTCTTACCATTCAAATAATGTGACGCCATTATGCCCCGGGGTCCAGTACACGAGTTGCAGGCAGTATCTTAAATTCACAGTCAGGTTGCTTCAGTGGCATTTAATCGTCACAGTGAATGCTATAATACAATAGCATGATTCTCCCTCCAACACAAAACAAAATTTGAATAACGATGGTTTGAAATACTGGGTGCAAAGTAGGGCGTTGGTTGCACGAGCTTCTATAGTGGTACAGTATATAGGGCTTCGTTGAAAATGTATTGATCAGGTTTGTAAAAAGAAACTTTTGGTTTTGCTATACATTGCCGTTAACCTGGATTCGGACCTTGGTCTAGCGATTCGCAGTACCTCAGCTAACCAGTTGCGGTACCTGTACTCCACGTAAGAAGTGCTACGTTACTAACATATACACAAAAAAGTAACCTTTTATAGTAACTTAAAAAACCAAAACGCGAACACACTGGGAATCGAACCCCGGTTCTGCGAAATGCACTTCATCGACCTTCCGTGTTGTGCTAATTGTACTATAATAAAATACCTTTTACAGTTTAAACAATACCACAAACCAGGAATCACACGTCGGTCCTGGGATTTGCATTTCATCTATCTACCGTGTTGCGCTTATTGTACTCCGCCTAAGAAGGGCTATTTTATGTAAAATAATTACCTTTTACTGTTAAAAAAACAAACACAAAAAAACCCGAACAAACCAGGAATCGAACCCCGTCCCAGCTCTTGGGATATGCTCTCCATCGATCTACCCTGTTGCGCTAATTGTGCTCCGTATATAAAGTGCTTTTTTAAATATATTCAAATAACATCATAACCTTTTACAGTAAAAAAAAAAGCCCAAACAGACAAAGACGAACACGCCATGAATCGAACCCCGGTCATACGATGTGCACTGCGTCGATCTTTCCTTTTTGCGCTATTGTACTCTTTATATATATAAAAAATGTATTATAACTAGATTAAAAAACCACACCGCAATGCCAGGATTCGAACCAAGGTCTGTTGATCTTCGTTACACAAAATCTACCCACGTTAGCTTCGCGCCGCCTTTGATAGTATTGAAAATGGCGTCTATGTAGCCTATTTGTTGGTAATTAAGCATTAATTAGTGGGCCAAATCAGAGCCAGCCCCCCAAATTTTGTACCGTATGCTAAGTATACCGGTTATACCAAGTATAAAGGATTCTGGACTAAAACTCCCACTTTTAGTTCCAATGAAGGGTACAAATACTTTTCAAGAGGTACTGGTCTCGACCGCAAAGCAATATGTGCGTTATTGTACGTGAAAATGGCAAGAAGAATAAAGAAAGTTTTGCGCATAATTAAGCATACTAATTTGAATACACAAACATGCAAATAAAAGCTACCACCTATGTATACGAATGCAGTTTGCGAACAATTGCCTCGCAGGGTTTTAAATGGCGTTTACGCATGCCAAAATGCATACACGCACATCGTCTCCGTGTTTGTGGCTTATTTTCTGTTATTTACCAACGTTGCTTTCTTTGTTTAATTCTTTGTTAAGACAAAAAGGTATATCTTTTTAAAAGTTGTAAGTTGTTGCAAATATTTCAGACTTCGTTAAGATAACATACGGACTCTTGCAGAGATAATTATTATTTCGTAAAAATTAGCCTTTTCTTCACCTCCCTGTACCGCATGTATTCTATTTCGCGGTAGGCCATTTCGGGCCCAATAACGGGCTAGCTTCAGTTTTGTTGCAGAAGGCAAGAGCTGTGCACGCGCGAGCTGTGTGCCTTCGCGTGTCTGGGCACTGTTTGCTGCTGGGCGAAGTGCCTGGTATTTAGCACAAATCAAGATAGTCTGGTGCATAAGGAAATACTTGGTTCGATATCGTAAATGGATGGGAAACTATACTCAATTGCTTGAAACAAAATGGCGGCTAGTGGCGCTGCTAGTACCGCTGATAATCCGTTTTCTCGTGTGAAATCGAATGAAAACAAATCAGATGTTAAAAGAGACGAAGATGCTTATCGGAAGAAATATGTATCTCTAAAACACAAATGTGAAAGTATACAGCTGGTGAGTGAATTTTGTTCAATGAATCCTGAGTGAAGGTTTGTTGCGCGTTTGTGATTGGTTAACCACTTGTGATATGTAATTGACTAGTAATGGTATTGACGATAATTAACTAGATTTGATGTGTTTAATTTAACCATGGAGGAAGGAATCAGTGCCTCCATAAGGTCTATTGTCGATCGGTTGATTTCAACAGGTGGCACCCTGCGCTGAGGCATGATGGGATAGGAAAGGGATCATGTGTCTTGCGGCGCAGTTGCCACTGCTCCCTTTGTCTTCCCATCATGCTTTGCGCTATTTCGTTGTCGCGATCAGCAATAAACCTTGTGATTTAAATAAGTATTAGTGTGGCACAGACCACAGTTTTATTTTGAGCCAGGTTGTAAACAATTCAAGTTAACGTTTATTTATGTTTACGTACGTAACGTAGCTCGGAATAGCATTGTGTGGGCTGCGCTTGACATATAGTGCCAGTAGTACGCTGGAATACCTCCACTTCTTGGCCCTAAGAACGCTATGGCCACATTCAGAGACCAACTTTCGATCAGGGCTTACATTTTTTTGCTGAAATTTTTCCCTCTATGATCTCTTGATTATATTGCTCGAAAGTCTGGAGTACATTAGATCCGAGGTGCGGTGACTTATTTTTTGGTGACTTAATTATCATCAGAAAATAACAAAGCGCCGGAAAGTACACGGGGTCATATGAGGTCAATAAGTGGTGGTTTGACATGACGTCAGCACTGGATTCTGGAATGCCTGAAAAGTGAAAGGTTCGGACATGCATTCAATGATCATCGCTCGCGCAGTACCTGGTACCTATACAGAATGCAAAGCATAGAAAGTTGATGCAAAATATGCAACATTGACATTTTTTCTACAGCTCTTGTTTTGGTGCTGACCGAAGCTGATATTAACCCTTGCAGTACTTATTCCCATCAAACTCAAGGTAACAGCAGGTTTTGTTGGATTTTGTTGGATTGAGGACTGCATGAGTACCGTAATTTTCGGAATAAACTGATTATGCTTTACATGGGTTCGGGAATACCACCATAATCAGAGTTCTACAGTTTGGGTGTTGAGTTACGCCCATATGGTGTTGGGTTTTGTTACAGTGGGGAAAGACCCAAGTAAATCACTCAAGGGAGTTAGGGTTAATGCATCTTTTAAAATGGTTCTGTGATGTCTGTATTTTCTTGTTTTATGAAGGAAAATGAAAAGTGTTTGAACAGACTGTATTATGTGAAGAAAGCAGTACGGAAGATGTCAAGGGAGAGAAGGTATGACTGTGAGATTTATCGTCAAGTTTCCACCATTGTGTATACCATTAGATACAACTCTTTTTTTTTTAAATAGATATAACAAATGTTCAGTCGTCAATCATTTTTCTGTTATTAATATTCAAGGGGGACTGTCTTCATGATCATAGCAAGCCTGCCTGTGGCTGTGCATGGAATTAGGAACTCTAACCCAGTTACTGCAGGTGCACACGCTGGCTGTCACACCACAATAGAGTGACGGCGCCCTTTGTGATGTGAGACACCCTTTGTGGTGTGCATTTACAGGTCATGGTTGCATGTACAGCCCTAGGCCTGCTGTGATCTTGTTGATAGTCCCCCTTTAATAGTCTTTAAAGACAATTAAGTAACTTTAATTTGGGCAGATGATAAATCTCAGTAAAAAAAAAAAAATTCCTTCAATTTCATGCAAAATGTTTAAGTGTCAAGTCTATACCTGCATATAGGTGGAATGTTGAATGATAGAAATTAGCAAAGTATACCAGGCCTTTAACTTCGATCTTGAAAGGGCACGGCATTTTTCTTTTGTTAAGTGGCACTTCTATGACGAAAACGTACACTTGGATTGGCAAAAGCACAGGGCACCAAGGCAATTGCTGTGGGTGCCGTTGGTTAATTCGAGGCCTGGTATGCAATTATTAATCCTAACCCTCCCAAATCTTTCTATGCCCTCTTTGCCAAAATAAAGGATTCAGAAGGACTGAGGGCTGTAGGCCCGAATAACACTTGCCTATCAATGGGTCGGGCATTCCAGTCTTATCCAAGTCCAAACAATTCGGTGTGGAGTGAGGATATTGGAGGATTAAGGTCACCTGTGGGCAAGTGGACAGGGAGTAAGGGTTAAAGAATGGTAAACTATATCCATCTAAGAGCAATTTCTTACACGTTTGTTTTTTACAAAAAACAAAAAAGGACACATTTTAGAAAGCTTTAGATAAGAGAAATCATTGTGGATCTAAAGAGCTGTAATTCCCATCAGGGCCCAATTTCATGGTGCTGCTTACACGGACTTCTCTGCTTACACAGACTTCTCTGCTTACACAGAATTCTCTGCTTACACAGAATTCTCTGCTTACACAGACTTCTCTGCTTACACATAATTCTCTGCTTACACAGAATTCTCTGCTTACACAGAATTCTCTGCTTACACAGAATTCTCTGCTTACACAGACTTCTCTGCTTACACATAACTCTCTGCTTACACAGAATCCCGTGCTTACAGCACCCTGTAAAGTGTGTGATTCTGTGGGCTATGAGGGATCATTGGAACAGAATTCTGGGGCAAGCTGTGCAATGAAATTGGGCCCTGGGCATAAAGATGGTAAGCAAAAAAACTTGCTAAGCACAGAACAAATCTTGCTGGGAAAGAAACAGGGACCAGCCAAAATTCCATAAAGTTTACGCCTGGTGCCCCGCTCGTTTCTTGCTTAGCAAAGAAATTTGCTGAGCCGTGTTTTCTGCTTAACAGCTATGTGAAATTGGGTCCAGGTTTTATTCTAGGCACCCTCCACACTGCATCAAAATGCAACAGGTGATTGTTGCATAGTGTCGTGAACTGGTTTACTCCAGACTTCCAGGTTATTCCAATGGGCAGTTACCCTGCTAAATGCACCAATACGCACTGAAGATTAATAGGGTTTGACAGGCTTGATTGTTTCGTTCTTGAAAGGGCAAGGGCACCAAGGCATTTTCTTTCCCTATGAGGAAATTGTTCATTTTCTACAGGAACATTTCAAGGGGCACCAAGGCAATGACCAGGGGCTAAACTGTCCCTTTCCCTGTACCCTGTAATGCAATGCAACAGTATGTGGGATTTGAATTGACTGCTAAATTCAGCCAAATACAACCAGCTTTACCAATGGGTGCATTTTGTTACATTTGGCAAGGTGAGGACTTTAGTATATGATGATAGTCATTTTTTGCATCTTGTAGGTTTCTGACGAGCAAACTGGACAAGTATGGCGACAATTATAAGAACGCAACACTTACTCTGCCCATTGAGGTCTGTATACTTAACATTTTATTAATAAAACGATGTTTTCTAAAAGTTCATATTTGTCATTGACTTTAGAAAAGTTAGTATTATACTTTTCCAAGAATGCATGTATTCACAAAGTCAAATTTGTCTGAAACATTTTTGTTGACATTTACTACCCTCTCAGGATGATTCCATGCTACAACTCTTGGGTATAAACAGCCCCATAGCCCCAAGCTTCCCAGCGTCCCGTGGACTGGCCGGTCTCGTCTCCAAATCGCAACGCACCAAGTCATCCAGAGGCCGCGCTGGACGCGCTGGCCGAGTAGGGCGGCCAAGGTTAATCTCGGAGATGACGTCTCATGACAACCGACCCTCGGGTAGAGGAGGCAAGAGGAAAAGGATGCCATCTCAAAATAAGCAGGATAAAGAAAAAGGTGACCCTCTCAATAAGTTTTGCGGTGTGTCGTGGCCGAGCGGATAAGAACACCGGACTCAAGCCCTGGTGTTTCTGATCAGCAGAGTGTGGGTTCGAGTCCCGGTCATGACACTTGTGTCCTTAAGCAAGACACTTAACCATTATTGCTGCGTCCTTCGGATGGGACGTAAAGCCGTAGGTCCCGTGTGTTGTGTAATGCACGTGAAAGAACCCAGTGACACTTATCGCAAAGAGAAGGGGTTCGCCACGGTGTTCCTGGTTTGATCGGCTGCAGATTGCGCCACAGCACCTTGTTAACCGTTACATGGTGCTATGTAAAGGAACAGGTCTCGTACTTCAAAAACGTAACTCATCATACCTTGCAGGAAAAAATGCTGAGGGCTTTGAGACACCCATCAGGTGTGATAAAGCGCTATATAAGAACTGCGCATTATTATTATTATTATTACCTGTGAACTGATTGATTAAATGAAGTTGGCAAGGGCCAAAATTTCCGCATCTATGAAATGATATGTTTCTCTTTCTCATCTGCAGATCCACTTGCCCCCAAGAAGCCGGCCAATGCCTTCCTGATGTTCTGTCAGACAGAGAGGCAGACGATGCAAGGTGAATCGTCTTCAAAGGACCCCGAAGGAGGCGACATGAGCCACCAAGAATTGACTCGCCAACTTGCCAAGAGGTGGAACTACCTGGAAGCAGGGGAGAAAGAGGTAGGCACATTCTGAAGAAGTAGGAACGGTTGAGAAAAACAGAGCTGGTCACGTTTTAGTTCTTGACCTTTCATGATTAATGTCAAAACTAACCATTGAAAGTTTCAAGACAGTTCATGTACTATTTATTATTTATTCAGCAAAAAAAATAATAAAAAATAGAAGAATATATACAGAAGAATAAAATGGTTAAAAACATTAATCTTAAAAAGGGAAAAAAGCACTTCTAGAATGAAAAGGTAAAAAGGCAGTAAAAAGGGGTTACATCAAAATGAAAAAAGGGAAAAGGCAGTAAAAAAAGAAAAATGGGGAGAAATGGGGATCACAAAGACTGAGAACAACAGAAGATACATCAACAATACAGGTTTGGCAGGACTGACAAAATCACCCGCACTGTCACCAAGAGGTGTGTCAGTCCAACCTGGATAGAAAACAATTTACACAAACAGCAAGGTAACAAACAAACAAGAAAGCAAACAACCCAACAAACAAAACAAACAAAACAAACAAACAACAAACATGGAAACAAGACAACAAGCAAAACAGGCAAGCCAAAAACATCAAAACAAGGCAAGGAGAAAGAAATACAAGGATCTAGTGGGTATATAATTGTTTATTTTATATTATTTGTTTATTTGTCTGTTTCATTATTATTATCCTATTGTGACCCAAAGGTCAAATTGCATGACATTTACAATATGTTAAAAAAATACATTGGTCAAGAAACAAAAATATGAAATGATATTGCGCATAATTTTTGCTGGCTCAATTTGTAAAAAGATTATGGAATTTATTAAAAGCTGCTCGCAGAGAGACTACTAGTTCAACAAGTCGATGAAATAGGGAAATTGGCTGTTTTTGAACCAAGTTGTCCTGGTGTGCAAGTGGGAGTAAGGTGGGAGCAAGGTGGGAGCTGATTTTCCTGCTCAGCAATGGCGACTGCTGAGTAGGGAACAAGTCACTAAGAGTATATATTACATGGTATTTTGGCTGGTGACCTGTTTCTGCTAAGCAAGATTTGACTTTGCTGAGCGTTTTCATTTTGGAGTAAAGCTTTATGACGCTTGACCCTGAACTGGGCATGAAGGCTTGTCTGCTGATATTGCAAAATACAGTGTTGGTACCTGGTGACCCTATCTGGAAGCATGCTTGCGCCCTTTTTCATTTACTGCTTCAATGTTTTGAACCTTGAACGGGTCAATTTGATTTGAAGAATCTTGTTGAAAATCTAACTTTGTGCCAAATAATAAATACTTTTTCTTTCCTTCTCCATCCAATCCCAGACTTATTACACAATGTATGAACGTGATAAGGATAGATACCACAAACAAATGAAGGAGTACATCCAATCCAACAACCTGGAGCCGCCCCAGGCAACAAACCCCACACCGCAACCCCAAACGGACACGGTCACGGTCACAAGGACAGGATCCATCACGAATGGCCAGACGATTCCGAAAAAGGAGCCAGTTACTATCAAAAGTGAACCCCTATCAACGAGTAGTTATAGTTCATCGACGAGCTCACACAAAACCTTGACAAACACTGTGACAAATTCTGTGATGCACAGAGTCAAGAAACCCGAGGTAGCTCCTCAAGTGAAGAAGGAACTTAAGATGGATAATTTTTCTCCAAAGACAAAAACGAGTCTTCAGCTGAAACCTGTCCTGGAAGGCGATGATCCCTATCATTTTGACGATGACTAATCTAAAAAAAAATCCATCGACTCATTCCATAGAAGGAAATGTCTCAAATAAATTATGAACTAAAAATAAATTGAAAGCAACAATGGACAATATACCTCGGTTGATCCTGTACCTCAAGCTATCTTGAAGGATCAATGATAATCACAGGATCAAGATAATCACAAAGTATTCAACAGATACTAATGCGAAAGACTTGCCCAAGAAGTGGGAGATGACCCATGAGTTTGCAGGTTCAACTTTTGTTCAAGTCAATTTTTAGAACGTAACTGGTGTGCCCGGAAGGACGTATCGCAATGTTACCGGAGAAGTGTGTAAAGCAATTAATGTGCAAGATTGTGTCTCAAGAAAACTGAACGTGAAAGTGTGATCGGTTTTCTACCATTCATAAGTCATAATAGGAAAGTTGGGAATGGGAAAACATGTCTTTGGGGGTGATTCTAGCAACAAAAATGTAACCAGAAATGCCATAGTTTGTCATCAGGAGCCACTTTATTGCTTAAGGCCTTCTGTTTACTGTAAAAAAAGTACGTTGTGTGCCTTCTTCAAGGCACTCGACAAACTATTACTATACTAGTAAACTTGCAGGTACAACCATGTGTGAACCTCTTTTGGGAGGAGTGTTGGCTCTGAAAACGGCTGTTGTTATGGTCTTGACGTTTAGAACAGTATACTCTGTTTATCTTCTGGTCAAGTTTTGTTTGTGCCCAGTGTCTTGTTTGTCCAATTTAAATGACATCGATTTTCCTGAAGCACAGCTGGCCCTGTAAAGAAATGATTGGTCGATACGCAGTCAAAATGGTATGATTTTCTAAAAGTGAACTGAGAAATTTACACAACCATTTATTTACAATATTTATAAATTTATTTGTTATACCTTGACATTAGTGTTGTCACCAAGTGCCTTCCAATAACATTCCTAAAGGTGTGAAATTGATACTGCTGAATTGTGAATACATCTGGAATATTTTGTCTAATAAATATTGAATTATCGAATTCTCAAAACAGCTGTTTGTGTAACAATTTTTTTGGCATCTTCTCCCCTTTGGTAGACCAATCCATTAAGCCCCACCCCCTAACTATATTGACCAATTTACAATGGACGCTATTTCACCAAGTAACTCTTTTGATACATCAATGGATCAGTGCAGACAATGAAATTGCTATCAATGGGAAATAAAACATTCACTTGCCGAAATGGCGCCCGTGCGTATTCCACATTCCAACAAAAGACAGGGCTCCAGTTCTACATCTTGAGACTTTGGCACTCTTTAGTTTTGACAGACAATGCGCAGTACAAATGTCCATTACTATTATTAATATAAAAAGGGTTTTTTTCGGGAAATCAATTAAAATTCCATGGTGCGATCAAAACCTTCAAAGACTGAAGTATTTTTGAATGAGATGGCTTAATTCCTGAGCACGCTGCTTGAAGATTCTTTTGTATTCGTAATTTGTAAAAATAAAAGAAAATATTTAATTCTGGAAAAAAAACCCATCAAAAACAACAAAAATATGTTGGTGATTTTCCAACAGTTTAATTCTAGACACTGTTTACCAAAGACAATAGCGTGACATTTTATGACATAATTTTTATAAGCTATTTTTTTCATTCTTCAGAAAATACTTCACATTTTACTAAATTTTTTAACCTTGGTGACAGACTCTAAATCTTTATAAATATTATTTATGTGTAAATAAAATTCTCGACGCCATATTTCTCCATTAAAAAGTTCATTTGTAAATATTGCATATTAAGTTTCCCATTGTAAATCTTCGACATTTTTTAATACAATAAGTGTGATTATTGATTGTACATTCTGAGGGCCGCTTGGCACTCCATGCTTATAAAGGAGAAAAACATGTATGAAACAAGATCAAAATCAAGATGAAATCCTAGGGACTGCCCATAGGTAATGATCTCTCAGTTGCTGAATGGAGTTAATTGATTGAGGTTCTTTATACCAGTAGGTGGTCTTCTGTAGTTGGGAGAATAACTGACAAGTATGATTCTCACAAGAACTGTTTCTGATAACAGTTCCTGAAAAGAAACTTATATGATAAATCTTATTATAGAGATAATCACACTTTAGAGATAGTGAGATTGCATACACGGTGTACCACAAACCCAAACCTAACATGGCTCATATAAGAACAACAACCAATGAGTGACATTTAACCATGGTGTGAGAACTGAGGCTTCTAGCATGGAACATTGAAAACTGAACTCGCGCTGATTTCCCACCATTCAAACTCTCATTTGTCATACAATTAGAACCCTGTCATGGACTGTGGGACTATGGAGTACGGCAAACCAAAAACAGCTAGGAACCTCAGCAGTGGCGTAGCCGGGGGCAGCCTGGGAACACGTGGCCCCCCCAAAAAAAAAAAAAAAAAAAAAAAAAATTCCAGTGCCCCCCAGGTGCCTGTCCCCCAATAAAAAAAACCCCATCAGATACATGTAATTCATTATAAACACTTCCCTCTGCCCCCACCCACACTGAAAGACAATGCCCCCTGTCCCCCCTAAAACATTCTGTCTACACCACTGAACCTCAGGCCTGGAACTTCATCTTTGAGAGGGCAAGGCCATTATCATTTTGCAAAGTGCACTTCCATTGGGAAATCTTAAAGTCAATGGGAAACTTTTGAAGGTGCACCAAATCCACGACCAGAGTAATGGAGGCCAAGGCCTCTGCAGCCTCCATGTAATTCCAGGGGTCAATTTCACGAAGCACTAAGATTCATCTTAAGATGAGTTGTCAGTGTTACCATAGTGATTTGTATTGTGACATCACACTTTGCTTAGTAATTACGATTGATTTGCACTTTAGATCACTCTAAGCTCTTTAAAAAATCGGCCCCCTGGCCTGAAACCTTCGGAATCATTCAAGAAACCCTGGGCAGTGACCCTGGGGCATGAAGGAAGTGTCCGATATGGATCAGATTTTGGGCTTGAAGTTGTTCTTATCCTCTCTCAGCTTTGCCATGGTGCTGATGCCATCTGATGTGCCAGTATACTTCTGAACGGAGCCCTCTCTGCAATGAAGAAACATTGAAAGAAAGCCTTATCATCAACTTTGTCACCCTTGGTTACATCTGTTACACAAAGGTTGTATAATATCAGAGTCTTATATAGCGCACCTATCTACCAACAGTTAGGTACTCAAGGCACTTACTATATTATTTTTAAGGCAGGTTTCTGTGTTGTTTAAATTATGAGAGCCATTTATGTAGCACCTTGTAATGGTTTACAAGGTGCTGCGGTGCATTCAGCAGCCACTGCCAGAAACACCGGGGCAAACCCCTTCCCTTAGCGATAACTGTAACTGGGTTCTTTCACGTGCATTTTACAACACACGGGACCAATGGCTTTACGTCCCATCCGAAGGACTAAGCAATAATGGTTGAGTGTCTTGCTTAAGGACACGAGTGTCAAGACCGGGACTCGAACCCACACTCTGCTGATCAGAAACACCGAAGCTCGAGTCCAGTGCGCTTGACCGCTCGGTCACGATACACTTCGTATCCTTTTCCCTATCACCATTTTCAAGACCATGGACTTCACAGCGATTTGTTTATTGTACAAATCATTGGCAGGGGTGTGCTAATAATATCAAGGTTTTCCCCCAGGACTGTAATTGTTCATTTACAAGTAACAATTTCAAATCCACGCAAGGTGTTTGAAGTTTGAGGCAACCAAACTCGCCCTTTTTACCCTCTGCCACTGGCAATTTGAAGCCTCTCTCTATCACCATTATTTGTTTCAGCCTTTTCTATCTCTAGACCTTTATTTTGAAAATGGTGACCCTGGTTCAAACAACAATTTATACAGGTGTTGGCTTGAGAAACCAACAAATAGAAAAGTGTGGTTGCTAGAGGCACTTTAAGTGTCGTCAACTGTGGCTCGTCTCACCTCACCATCCTACTCATCCCAACCCATTGACCCTCTGCCTCCGCCCTTCCCACCCCTTTGACAAAAGTTTGTGCATCTATGTTTATTTTCCAAAGCGGTTCATTGGAACTTTAAACGGAACTTACAACTTCCGTTTAACCGTTTCTACTGATTCCAATCCTAATTGAGAATTGGAACTATGGTGTAGGGTAATTGCGATCTTCGCTGCCAGCTCTTTATTTTCCGAGTGTATTTCGAGCCGATCTGTAAAGCAGATCAGGTCTCAACACCCTTTCCTATTAAAAATAGAACACAATACCCAGTCTTGATAGTCACATTCATTGTGCTGGTGTACTGTTTTCAGGTTCGAAGCAAAATGTTTAACAAATTCTAGGGGATTGAAAATAATCCAACACAAATTGCAAGGGATTAAGATAAGCCACATTCCGACCAACAAAAGGAATGTCAATCATTCTCCCTGGATAGTGTCTTGGGCTGAATGCTTCAACGAAAATAGAAAAAGTAACCTGGGCCCAATCTGGGCCCAATTTCATGCCGCTGGTTACCAAAACATTCTGCGCTTACGGCGCCCTGTAAAGCGCGAGCTCCTAGGGGCTGTGCAAATAGAATTCCACAGTAAGCAGAGCCATGAAATTGGGCCCTGATGCTTCTGTGTGGTAGTGTGTTCGACATGGTTGCTCAAAAGTATTATTATTATTTTTTTACTAATTGTTACAAGACAAAGCAGGGAACCCAAAAACGAAGGTCCTGTTTTTTTTTTTTTACTGTCGGTTTCGTTTAAACGTTCAGGAGATTTAGAAACAGGTTTCACAATTTTATTTTTCTTAACGGTAAAGGGTTCATCGTCCAAACCCAACTTTGACAGTGACAACCTTTGACTTCTGTTAACAGTTTCAATCAACCTCTTACCCGACTCTCATGAATGGATTGATTTTCATCTCATCTCCAATGGTTGATGGAACTGTTGGGATCTTCTTAGCTCTCTGGGTCTGAATCAGGACGAGTCAAATTCACTTAAAAGTTAAACACAGGGAAGACAGACAAAATGCATTCCGTATTATGTGCCCAGTGTGAAGTTTGGTTGCCCTGTCATTTAGCATGTTGAAATAATTTCCTTGCTAGTTTCAGAACTGAACAAAGAATAAAGATAAGTGAAAAAAACAATTCACTGTTTTTCGCTGTTTTTAAACATCAGATTTCGGATTTGCAAGATCACTAATTGTTTTATTCATTTCTCAATAACTGTAGCATTACAGGCAAACATATTTCAAGGGAAGTTTTCCACAATGACCGTCTTTATACCATGAAAGTTATGTGCAGATCTGTGAATATTTCAAGGGAAGTTTTCCACAATGACCATCTTTATACCATGAAAGTTATGTGCAGATCTGTGAATATTCGTTTCCAGGATTACCAACCGTACCCACACCCTTTAAAGCCCCAGCTCAACATTGGTAAGAAGAAAAACATAAATGTTCACAGATTTACATATACCTTACATGGTATAAAGATAATGATGGTAGAAAACTTTCCTTGAAATATTTCTGCCTGAAGTGTTATGGTTTTAAAATAATAAATGAAATAAGACGAAAAACTCTGCCTATAGGAATGTGTACAAAAATGCTGAATGCATTTTTACCTTTTTTTTGCAAATGAAACAACGAAATGAGCTGACATTTTCACAGATTGGTTTTATTACAAATATCTTGATTTGTGCAAAGAATGGAAGCATTTACAGTCAGTTTACCAATGATGAGCTGGGGCTTTTAAGATAAATGTTTGTATTTTAGTTGCAAGTGTTTGAATGAAAGCGATTACTTACCTGCGCCCATTCCATCTTCTTCTGTAAATCAATGTTTTGTGGTTCGACAGCCAAGGCATACCTCAAACTGCTTACTGTATACTCGTGACCACAGTAGACATTCTACAATGAAAATTTTAAGATTTTAATTAATTGTATTTTTTTATTTCATGACACATCAAACGGCGCATGCGACATTAGCATGATGGCTAATAGACCTTTATCAAGCTGCCACCATCTTGGTCATGTTCCTTGTATCCAATAACAGTAATAGATGCTAATATTCATTGCATAAAAAGGAACCAGACTATTTGCCCTTCCAGCCTTGGTTTGGTTACATTGGTTTGAATGGGAGAAAATCAAGATGGCCGCACCATGATAAAGGTCTATAGCAAACAAGAAGAAATGTTCAGTTTTGGATGTGTGAGATAAACCCCAAATTGGGGAAAACCCATGCAATCAGGTTGGGACTAAAAACCCAATCGACACGCAAGGCTCTAGGTCTGAGGTGAGATTCGAACCGGGGTCCACAGAGGTGAAAGGCAGGGAAAGAAAACCCCAATTAATGAGCCAACCTGATATTCATGATGAGATTGGTTAAAAAAAAAAGGATATACCATTATAAAAAGGTTGAAAACAATAAAGTACACGCTATGTTTTGCTTTCATTCCATTACCCTCTAGAGGTAAATTGACGATGGAAGAGGGGAAAACGCACAGCTCTGTAATCAAGGCACATAAGATAGCCAAATACAATACTTTCTTTTGACCTCTCTCCAAGAGGATGCCTAAGCCCAGTAATGTCTTATGCATAAGGTCGGTTAGACACCATGGCAAATAAAAAAGAGAGGGGAAAAACCAAAAAACCAACAACAACAAAACGAAACTTTGGTATACTTTATAACTAATTTTATCTTCCAGTCCGCGCTAATCCTCCAATCAGATTGCTCTAGGGGAGTGTGATAATATACAAATATTGACTGCTTCGAGTGGCGTAGTAAAACTAGTCACTCGAGGTGATCCCCGGGGATCACCGAGAGTGACTAGATTTACTACGCCACGAGATAAAGCAGTCAATATTTGTTTTATAACACCTCACTTTCATCCATTTTGTGGTAATATTCGTCAAACAACTGTGGGTATATCAGTCTTCAAACAACTGTATAAAACCTGACAGGAAGTCTTGACCAAAAGAAAGAATGGGTAACACACTGCCTTCGTTCTCATATCGTATTTCAATTGCACGTATTATTTGATCGTTTCACCGGGTTCGAGGTTGTCGTTGGATAGTACCATTTAATAGTTCTTTTGGTTGGTGTGCAGTGTGATAGTAAAAATACACAACACCACGTGACGCACGTTCGGCCAATCAACAGATAAAATCAAAGGAAGAGGTGTTATAATAAATCATATCATACTCTACAGTAGTCTATACTGCACTCTGCGTATTGTATAATGTGTCACGTCCCGTACAGTGCAAAAATAACGTTCTGAACTTTGCGCGTTGAACTTGCTGCTTCTCATGATAAAAATTGTTAAACTTCACGCGTTGCACATGAAAAACGTGGGATATGGGACGCAGAAGCGCTATATTTTTGCTGTGCTTGTATTATAACTTATAGTTTCTTACCGTTTCTGGGGGAAGTTGGCCCAGCTCCTCAATCAATGCATGGTACATCTGGTCTGCTGTCCCTTCAAAGAACTTCCCACAGCCTGCTATGAACAGGGTATCCCCTGTTGGCAAACAGCAATAGCATCAAAACAGCAGCAACTCTTACATACGGGAAGTTATTCACTTCAAACAGTCTGCTTGCTATTCAAGCCACGGCTCAACATTGTTAAGAAGAAAAACAAAAATGTTCAGTTTTACATGTACCTTACATGGTATAAAAATAATGATGGTAGAAAACTTTCCTGGAAATATTTCTGCCTAAAGTGTTACTGTTTTAAATAATAAATGAAATCATGAATAAATGAATAAATGACACTTTGCCTATAGGAATGCGTACAAAAATGATGAATGCATTTATACCGTTTTCTCGCAAATGAAACAACGAAATAAGCTGACGTTTTCACAGGTTGGTTTTATTACAAATATCTTGATTTGTGCAAAGAATGGAAGCATTTACAGTCAGTTTACCAATGATGAGCTGGGGCTTTAAATAGTATTTAAAAATTTTACATGGCGGAGGTACACTCTGGGAAAGTTTTGTGATAAAACCATGTACATTTATATTTCCTTGATAGCTCCTCTTCAACTTTTATTCATTGTACAGTATGTCTAAAGATTTAAAATCTAAACAAATTTGACAGGAATTTCTCTTCAGACTTGTGGTGGTTCTAGAGCCGCTATTGCCATCAGTATGCTCTGATTGTCATCATCAGAAACTTGAAGACAACCAGAGGATACTGGACGAAACTGACCACAGGCTTACCTGTAAAGACAGTGGGATCACCGCCATCAGCCCCCGTCACAAAATAACATATGTGACCAGTGGTGTGGCATGGTGTGAACATACAGCGTACGTTAAGAGAGCCGATCTGAAATTGACAACCGAGCGGCCAGAATCAAGTTTCAAGTTTCAAGTTGATTCATTTCCACAGTATCCAAATCAAACAATGTCAACACAAATTAGGAGCCCATCAGGAAGAAAACATTTCACGCATGGGCCCCAGACAGGCACGCTCCTTGTGCCTGAGCCAAGAAAAAGAGATAACGATAATAAGGACAATATTGAATGGTCGTTCACTTGAGGTCAACTTACACTTAACTGTTGAAGTGAGATGTGAGAAGTTACGAGAAGTTTTCTTCAAATCCCACTCCAGTAAATTTCTTTTTTGTTCATCCCAAAATTGATTTTAAAAAATTCACCCAGTCAGTTTCCCTTGTGGTTTATTGCTTGATATATATATAAAAAAAATATATAAAAAAAATAAACAATTTCTTTTCCACATTTTTCAACAAATTTCGGAATGTTTCCCATGTTAACAAAGTAACTTTGTTTCCTAAGGCAATGTCACACAGGGCAATATTTACAGGCATTTTGGAGACAACCAACTGCACTGCATGCAAAAGGAACACTTCAGCAGCACATTAGACATTCTTTTAGCTGTAACTTACTATCCCCAAGAAAATAATGAGAAAACCGAAATGTGAATGAATTTTCTTATTGGAGATTGCCTGTAATTGGTTGCCTGTAAATTGCCCCGTGTGACATGGCCTTAAAACAAACTTCTGCTCCGCATTATCTTCCCTATATAAAAAACTACAACATTAGCCATGTCTGGTTGTATGGTGACGATTATACAGAAACGGGTTTATGAATCTTTACATCTAAATGCCATAAAAATTTTTGAATAATGACTAAAAAATACTTACGGTCAACTTGTCATCGTGTTTGACTTTCTTATTTAGCGCTCCTATCCTATCGTCTCCACCACACACTGTCAGCCCTTCAACCATCTTAACCAGACTCTCATTGCCTCCTGCATGATCCCTGAGAGTAAAGAGATGAGAGAGATGAGAAGGAGCAAGTCATCTTTGATATCATTCCTTAAAAGATGTCGGTTAAGAGTTTACTTAAGTCATCTAATTGCATTAGAAGAAAAACTAAAAGTAGCTGTTGCAAACTGCTTACCAACCACAAGGACCTGTTGTATAGATGCAAAAAACTGTTAACGGCCTCACGATTTGACCCTATGCTAGCAGAGTCTTTCTCAAAGGTTAAATGACAACACAACACACAGTATAAGTAGTTGAGAAAGACTCTGCTGGGGTCGAAACGTGAGGCCATTAACATTAACATTTGTTTGCATCTAATTGACTGACTGTTTTATTCCAAATTCAGGCCAGTATGCACTAATCCTCCAATCAACGGGAGTGTGATAATAAACCTTATCATATTCCCAGTAGTCCATATTGTGTGACAGTGCAAAATGACGTTTTAAAATTTGGGCGTTACACGTTTTGCTCTGCCGAAGTTATATCGTCTTCCAGTTGACTGGAAGTTAAATTTGTTATTCGACCTGGTGGGATATGGGACGCAGAAGCGCTATATTTTCCCATATCCCATGAGCGCTTGTGTGATAACTTATAATATAACAACAATAAATAGCAAGTGGAAGTGTTTTACATGATAGTTGTGTGGAAACAAAGATTAATAAATACTATTTGTTTTTATATTTTGACTCTCTTTCAGAAAATATATTTTCAAACGCAAGTGACCATTCTTTTTTTCTTGAGAGGACATTAAGAACAAAACATTTTCATCATTAGTCATACTTGTGAAGACATTGTGTAGCTTACAAATTTCAATGAACATTTACTTTGTCTACCCTCAGCATACAATGGGCAATCAATTAAAAATGAAGTTCATAATAATGATAATAATACTGATAACAACTACAAACTTGTGTCTGCTGCTCAACGGTTATCCTTAAAGATTAGCCTAACATGTGTTGATAAGTCTTTCCAGAGCAAGAACCATTCATGTAGTGGTAGTAGCAAATTACTGGGAAAGACAAGATACTCTGGCTATGATTTCATACCAATGATGGTGAGTTGTTAGCACCGTCTTTAATTTGACATCCTCTTCCTTCACAGCATCAACTACCTGTTACAAAATACAAATCAAAATAACAAAAGTCACAATTTTGTCAACAACCCTAACTTCCTTGAGTGTTTACTAGGATCCTTCCTCACTCTCAAACACCATTATGATAACTCAACCCCCAAACTGTTGGACTTTGATTATGCTGGTATGCCTGATCCCAAGTAGAACATGATCAGAAAAATTTAGTGCAGTCAGCCTTTCAAACATAATCAAAACAAATTTATGCAGTTGGATTTTGAAGGGTTAGCAAGGTTGTGTTTTAGTAAAACTCAGAACAAGCATGAAGTTTTACAACCTTTCCAACAGTCCCCCCCCCCCATCTCTCGACCCCTTTCCTCTCCCCACCACAGGCCTGGAGTTACACGGAAGCCACGGAGACCCATTGCCTCTGTTGCCCTGGTTTTGGCCTTGGTGCCCCTTCAACATTTTCCCATAGACTTTAAGATTTTTCAATGGAAGTGCCCTTTGCAAATTTGCAAAACGAAAAAGGCCTTGCCCTCTCAAAGATGAAATTCCAGACCTGCCACCACCCTTCCTTCCTCAACGATTCTGGCCACTCACTTTCTCAGGGTTAACAGGATCAACAATGGCTGCTTCTTTTGTCTTCTCATCAATAATGAGGTACATGTAGTTGTCCTGTAGCGCAGACAGTATCTTCACCTTCATGTCTATCTGAGGGACATCCACTGTCACCGAGTGATTGGAACGGATGCAGCTGGTTGCCTTGGAAACCAACGAGGGTCGAGATGCTTGGAGTAAAGATGGAGCTTGAATGCAAAGCAAATGACCTGTGAGAGATCACAGCACTGCTACTACAATCATACTACTACCCTCTGGGCTGGGACAGTAGCGTTTAGGATAATAGACTGATCCATTAAGCCCCACCACCTAAACATATTGACCAATCACAGCATTGGCTACATCATCACTGTACAAGTGGGCACCACCATGTGCGTCTCTTCAATGCCACTCTGCACCACATGGACGTGTTTACATTTTCCAATAGGATTTTATTGTGTCAGACTTTTGTCAGACTTTAGGTGGCATAGCCAAGGCTGTGATTAGTCAACACGTATAGGGGCGGGGCTTAATGGATTGGTCTATTGCAATTAGATAGTACACACAGTGTACTTAATTTTGAAAAATTATTGGTTATGAATAACCAACAATATTTTCACGCAGAAAAGATTCTTATTTTGTCTTTACTCTTAACTTAGTTCAGTCTAACAGGATTGCATGTCGCATCAATTGGATAATTTTTAAATGTGGTATTGAAGTAATTGCAGAAAAGTACCCCGCAACAGGTTCCCCTCACAATGGCAGGAATATTTCATTTTATTACATAAAAAATAAAATGCGTTATTCGCCGCAGGAGACCCCAAAGCAGCAGAGTCGGGCAATCTTTATGCAATTTACGGCTCTGTATTAAGTTATGTTTTCGTTATAGCGCCCGCTGCCGCCCGGTTGTTGTAAAGTGTGGTTGTCCTTGGCGACGTACCTTGATTTTGGGTTGAACGTAAGCCAGAAAGGTAAGCAGACTTTTTCCCGGGCTGCGGGGGGCTGACCTTTATGCAAATTGATGCTATGAGAACCTTGGACCAATCAGGTTGCTTGGGTAAAAACAAAGCGTCGGTACGGATCAAATAAAAGCGGGAAGGTTCATTTCGGTTCAGCTTTTACTTTGAGCACATCTAATTTTGAAACCCACCACCACCCCAATGTCTTCCTCCATTACCGGTTGTTCAATTTTACCGGGCTACAGAATGTGGTTGGGTACAACAAACTGGTACGTACATAAATAGAAAATCGTAGGTTTGCAAAGATTAACTAGCACCCACTAGTTCAGGTGGGTTTAGTTATTATGATCCTGCCACAGGTAAAACTGGTGGTATTTTGCACACTAGGTTTTTGTGGTGACTTTTGGGCAAGGGGCATTAACTTCTAGGGAAGTGGACTGCCACTGCCTGGTTCAAACAAAATAATTTTGGGGTAGTCTTATATGTTATGGTTTTAATACTTACAACTTGTAATGCTGACAGCACCCACTAGTTCAGGTGGGGCTAGTTCATGTACTCTAACCGCTTGTACAGGCGGTAGAATCACTTTAAGCATTGTAGGCCTTTGGGGCATAAGTTTTGTTTACTACACTGCTCAGTGTTTTAGTGTGGTGTAGAGGCTGGGCAAGCTGCCCCCTCCTTTTTTATCTGTGGCAAGCTGCCATCCAATTTTTTAATCTGTGGCAAGCTGCCATCCTATTTTTAATCTGTGGCAAGCTGCCAAATAATCCGGGCCCAGTATATTATATTAAAAGTTTTGAAGGGCAAGCTGCCCTAGGGCATCCTGCCCTATAACTCAATTGCGTTTGAATTTTGCCAAATTGTTGGCGATCCGTTGCTTGTTGGAAAATAAAAACAGTTTAAGCTGTGCCAAATGTCAATTTATAGTTTTGTTTATTTCTTTGGGGTTGTCTGAGAATAATTTGCAGTTATGTTTGTCTTCTTGCAACAGATTCATTTACCCCTCCCTGTTCTTAGCTGTGTTGTGAAGAGACTTGTGTTTATATCTCGCCATGTCTTGTTTCTGCGCATTTGGGCAGGTTTCTATCCCTTCAAAAAGTAGGCCACCGTCACTCACCTTGAGTGACCTTTAGGACTTGAGATGGGCGAATTGCGGAAAAAAAATAAATAAAAAAAATGACTTGTGCAGTAAACCAATAAGCAAATCTGCCACTTGAAAAAGAAGGCGCATATAATCATGAAAGTGCTTATTTAGCGTGACACTCAACACAATAGCCATAGGTATTCTGCAATTAAGGGAAGAAAAGTTTCTGCATTTGACTGCCACTTTTCAACATTTGTAAACTAATCGGCAAAAATGCTGTATGCGACTGCCACTTTATATCCCTTAATTTAGGTCATATTATATACTTACCTGTCCAGAAAGGTTGACAGAATGTACTCCTAGAACTATGAGGTTCGTTCCGCTATCGTCTCCACGAGCTCGTGGAGACGATAGCGGAACGAACCTCATAGTTCTAGGAGTAGACAGAATGTATACAGAGATAGACACTTTGAACTATTACAAAGTGTCGAAATCATGAAAAAAAACCCACCATTTTCAGGTCTACAGTAGTCTTGACAATGCTACTAGCTAAACGCCATTCTAGTTCCTTTGGACTTAAATCGCTAAAGTTTTAGCCGCGCAATGAAATGTCTGCTAGAGTTTTCTTTTTTAAAGGTAAATAATTAGCATTTTAGCTACCAATTCCTCAAGAGGAAAATTAAAAAAAGGGAAATAAAGCCCAACATCCATTAATAAAATCTAAAAAATCCCTTAGAAAGTGGCAGTCGGATATCAAAACTTTTCCAAAATAATCTGAGCAACAACTAGTGTGACCAGTGGACCCAGTAACTGGTGTGCTGTACTCCTTTTTGAGATTTTGATAAAACCACTACTAGTACGACCGATAATGTCAAAATCTCAAAAAAGGAGTAAAGCTCCCCAGTTACTGGGTCTAGGTGTGACCGATAGAGCAAGCCTAGCTAACTAGTGGTACTAGTAGTAGTAGTGTAGTATAGGCTACTGTACTAGTACCATGGAGGTAGAACATCCGACTATCGCAAACAACTCATGACAACTTGTTGTAACTTGTAGGCAGGTAAAAATTAGCCCCATACATTGTGCCAATACGCTGGACTACCTCAGGCATGTCAGGGAGTCCAGCGTATTGGCACGATGTATGGGGCTAGGTAAAAATAAGCCACCAGTGAGTGACCGAGTGCAAAGGGTCAGCACTACCACCACGTCTATATTACCTGCAGCTGGACCTCGGAGGGAATGCAATCTGGAAGAAAACACCTGCAAACAGCGAGACAGTTCGCAGAGCTCTCTGGTGGTAGTTGCCATCCACATTATTCAGTTTCTGTACTAAAGAGCGCCCTCATCGAAGCATCGCAATTTTCTGAGACATACAAGATTAGGCCATTTAAATATTCGTGCAGCGAGTGGGCACAGGTGTATTTTTTTTCTAAGAGGCATTTCCCCGTCCCCCAAAGATGGTTGCTGGAAGCTTCTTCGAAACGACCGATTATCTTAAAGTTTAACATGACTGATTTTTTTTTAGCTTTTCTATCAAGTTCCCCAGTTAAAATAGCCTTCATTCTAGATCCATGAGATCTGTAAGAGTAAATGACACGAATTCATGCACCTTTTAAATTGCATAGTCCAAATATGAAATATTGACTTTGGGAGGTGGGGGTGGGGGTGGGGGCAAACAGTAAAACAAGTCCCCCCCCCCCAAAAAAAAAAAAAAAATAACAAAAGGATATGGATATGGCTGTGTGTGGTGACAATCAACTAGTATGTTATTTTATTTTAGCTTGGCCACCATGTGGCCCTTTTTTTGGTTGACATGACAACTCTCCCCGGATTTTTTTTTTTACATAAATACAAATTTGAATTGTAAAAATCCAAGATTATTTAAATAAGACATTTCAATTCACTCTTTTGGAAAATTTGATAGAGGGTATGACCGTTCTGACCTAATTGAGAGCGCTGTTGTACATATTGTAACATTCATGCCGATCAGCCAGCAGAGGGCGCCAGCACGGCTCCACGGTGGAGCCATCCGCTGGCGGGGCCCCCTGCTGGAAGATCGGGAAACCCGCTCGCCTGAGACGTCTTCTAGGTCTGGTTTTTGTGTAAGGAAAAGAACAGAAGTGTAATAATAAAACTCCCAGAAATTACAGAAGAAATACCAGTTTTTACCGTGTGTTATTGCTCCAGTTTGTCATTGGATCCGACAAGAAGAAATTCTTGTTACATTGGTGGCAGCGGTGGGATGACAAGAGCAGGGAAACCAGGTAAAAATTGGTGTTTTTGTGTGTGTAATTTCGTGATTGGAACAGCATGGCATCGGACTCGCCATACGCCGGGGATAAACCGGACCAGACCGAATTAGCGGGTGGCACGCCGTTCATCACCGTGGACGAGTTGTCGTTGTTCTTGAGGGGTGAGACTGTGACGTCTACACTGGGCCAGCCACGGGTTCTGAGGGAAGGAAGCGTCACGTCCGCTTCGGGGCAGGCGGGCGCGGGGGGGTCGGAGCGGTACCTCACGGAACCGCTCTGGTTCTCTCCGCCGTGCACCGACACGAGGAGGACGGAAGCATCGGAGCGGCACCTGACGGAATCATTCCGGCTCCCTCCGCAGAGCACGTCAGAGGCCAGGGGAGGGTTGGGACGGTCCCACACGGAACCAACCTTCTACTCCCCGTGGTATTCGGTGAGGAACATCAGAGAACGGCTTTTTTCAGAGCCATGCGACCCCTGCCCCCACCATGCACAAGGCATTGGCGGTGTGCTCCCCTCGGAGCTCCGCACAGTGCAAGTGAGTGGTGCGGAGCCTGTGGATCGGCTCCGCACAGTACAAGTGAGTGGTGCGGAGCCTGTGGATCGGCTCCGCACAGTACAAGTTAATGGAGCGGAGCCTGTGGGGCAGCTCCGCACTGTACAACACAATGGAGCGGAGCTGTTGAATGAGCTCCGCACTGCAAAAGTCAATGGAGCGGAGCTGTTGAATGAGCTCCGCACTGCACAAGTCAATGGAGCGGAGCTGTTGAATGAGCTCCGCATTGCGCAAGTCAACGGAGCTGCGCTGTTGAATGAGCTCCGCGCTGCACAACACAATGGAGCGGAGCTGTTGAATGAGCTCCGCACAGTGCAAGTTAATGGAGCTGAGCCTGTGAATCAGCTCCGCACTGCACAG
Source organism: Marthasterias glacialis (assembly GCA_911728455.2). Taxonomy (NCBI): domain Eukaryota; kingdom Metazoa; phylum Echinodermata; class Asteroidea; order Forcipulatida; family Asteriidae; genus Marthasterias; species Marthasterias glacialis. The sequence continues at coordinate 2,536,638 of OU452227.1, read as the reverse complement.
GGCATTGGCGGTGTGCTCCCCTCGGAGCTCCGCACAGTGCAAGTGAATGGTGCGGAGCCTGTGGATCGGCTCCACACAGTACAAGTGGATGGGGCGGAGCCTGTGGATCGGCTCTGCACAGTGCAAGTGGATGGTGCGGAGCCTGTGAATCAGCTCCGCACTGCACAAGGCATTGGCGGTGAGCTCCCCTCGGAGCTCCGCACAGTGCAAGTGAATGGTGCGGAGCCTGTGGATCGGCTCCGCACGGGACAAGTACATGCTGCGGAGTCTGTAGATTGGCCCTGCACGGGACATGTACGGGGTGCGGAGCCTGGGAATTGGCCCCGCACGGAACAGGTACATGCTGCGGAGCCTGTGGATTGGCTCCGCACGGGACATGTACGGGGTGCGGCGCCTGAGAATTGGCCCCGCACGGAACAGGTACATGCTGCGGAGCCTGTGGATTGGCTCCGCACGGGACATGTACGGGGTGCGGAGCCCGGGAATTGGCTCCGCACGGAACAGGTACATGCTGCGGAGCCTGTGGATTGGCTCCGCACGGGACATGTACGGGGTGCAGCGCCTGAGAATTGGCCCTGCACGGAACAGGTACATGCTGCGGAGCCTGTGGATTGGCTCCGCACGGGACATGTACGGGGTGCGGAGCCTGGGAATTGGCTCCGCACGGAACAGGTACATGCTGCGGAGCCTGTGGATTGGCTCCGCACGGGACGAGGACAAGCAGCGGAGCCTGAGAAATGGCTCCGCGCAGAACCAGTACATGCTGCGGAGCCTGAGAATTGGCTCCGCACGGAACATGTACGATGGGCGGAGCCTGTGGATCAGCTCCGCACGACACCGATGTGTGAGAGGAGAGATGGAGACAACCGAGTGGATGCCGGAACCGGTGGGGCGCCTGCAGAGAGGGACAGGCGGATGCATTTCCCTCGTAGGGTGCGGCGTGTCACCTGCATAAATTGCGGAAGGGAGTTCAATAGTTCCAGCAACATGAGGCGACACAAGCGTACATCTTGTGAGGTGCTCCACCCGGAGAGGCCTTTTCCCTGCACCCACGGTTGTGGTCTCCATTTCTACAGGAAGTACGTGCGGGATTGCCACGTGCGGGGTTGTGGACGCAAACCAGCATCAGTGAACCATGTCGGCATCGAGGATATGGGGCCGGAATCACGCACCGGCCAGTCGGTTTGCCGGGGGGCTGGTGACCGTTTGGAAATGCAGCCCCCAGGTTCACCGGGGCCGCCGTGGGGTCCCCGACATCCGGAGCGATCCGACGGGGAGGACCACGCCCACTTGGAGCCGTCCCCAACCCCCTCTCGACGTGGAGATCTGACATCAGAGACTGTTTCTAATGGGGGCACCCCAGCCCCCAAGATGCCCGACCAACACCCCCCAGGAGAACTCGGAGCGGAGCAGTCAGCGGACGGAGGTGCAGCGCTAGAGCCACGCCCGACGAGCCAGAGCCAGGAGCCACGCCCGACGAGCCAGAGCCAGGATCCATGCCTGTTGTTGATTTGTGTAATTGTAAGTTTTAGTTACAGTTGTTGTGAAGGAGTCGTCTTTCCGGTGGGGCCGGTCATGGTGTTTGCTGCCTGCTGTGGGGACAAGCAGAGTTCTCGGAGGGGGCAGTGTAACATTCATGCCGATCAGCCAGCAGAGGGCGCCAGCACGGCTCCACGGTGGAGCCATCCGCTGGCGGGGCCCCCTGCTGGAAGATCGGGAAACCCGCTCGCCTGAGACGTCTTCTAGGTCTGGTTTTTGTGTAAGGAAAAGAACAGAAGTGTAATAATAAAACTCCCAGAAATTACAGAAGAAATACCAGTTTTTACCGTGTGTTATTGCTCCAGTTTGTCATTGGATCCGACAAGAAGAAATTCTTGTTACAATATCTCTATGGGACTCGTGACGTCAGACGCATAAGGTCTATTGACGCTTTTTTGTTCAGGTATGGACTTTTATAATCAGTGGTGTAACCGTGAAGTGGGGTCCCCACCCCTTACGAGATTGAATAAAATTAAACTATCGATTACTAACTTATTAAAATTGTTGAATATCTTAAAAATTACTATGGCAAAAACAATACTTTTATTCAATTCAATTCAGTTCTACCCCCCCCCAAAAAAAATAGAAAAATAAAAAATTGAAATGTCTAGTTGCGCCACAGTCATTAAACCATCAAAAAAATTTTTTTAAAATGTTGGTGTTGAAATGTTGCGCCCCCCAAAAAAAAAAATCAATCAATGATCAAAAAAAGGAAACATCTAGAAACCAAAACTTTCTCTCCTTGGAATTTGCATTATCAAGTCTCAAACCGTACTAAATCAAACAAAAAGTTGGAGTTAAAATGTTGCATCCCCCCCCCCGAAAAAAATAAAAAAAGAAGAAGAAAGAAATCAATGGATCAAAAAAGGAAAAATTTAGAAACCAAAACTTTCTCTCCTTGGAAATTGCATTGTCAAGTCTTTTAAATGAAACTGAAACACATCTCTCAAAACAACATAATTTCCTTTGCACTGTTTGAAACTTCCCCTTTTACTGCTTTTATTTCTTTCAAAAACAAAGCACATTTGACATGGGTCTTAGTCTATATTTGCACAATTCGACCTTGTTAAAGTCTCAATTGTAGTCTCTTTATTACCAGAAACTGTAAAGATAAACATGGCTAAAGAGGCAAGATAACAACTTTAGGATATTTCTACTGAAACTAAAAAGAATAGATTCTGTTACGATTTTAACTGAATCTTTCAACTGACGGAAACTTTTTACATTTTTGGTTGACGTACAGCTTTCTAGATCTAACATGCAACATCTGACCTAAATAATATACAGTAGAGGCTTAAAAAGCACAACATTAAAATTATCAAATTTTATGTATGTACATGAACTAACAAACCTGTGAAAGTTTAGGCTGTCATTGGACTCATGAGTAAATAGTGAACAAAACTATTACTTTTTTTATACACGTTTTCACTGTTTTAGAACAGGTTTTAGGTCTCCCGAGATCAAAACTAATAATTTTGCTCATTTCTTCCAAACTATAGCGTTTCAGGCAAAATATTTCAATGCAAGTTATGTGCAAATCTGTTAACATTTATTATTACATCTTACCAATGTTGTGCACACATTTCAAACCAACCGTTTTTAGAAGAGTAAATTCAATTCAATCCTTTAGCTTTTAGCAAGCGCACCCCTGTCTCACATACTGTCAAAGTCAAAGTAATAAGACTTAGGACAACACAAATCACGGACTGCTTATTTTGATTGCAGCAATGGAAATAAAACCATCATAAACAGGGAAGAAATCCCTGACAAAACACAAAACTTATGATAGGTGTTCATTTTTGCAACGGGATGAAGAATATTATTTTTGTGTTATTGAAAAAATGAATATCTATCATAATGGTTGCGGTACCCACTGATAATAGGATTAGATCTGCCTCTAGTTGCCGGGCAATCTCGTTCGTCTAGTTGTTCAGACATCTGTTCTAGAATGACGGGGGTCGTGGGTTCAAATCCCACCCGAGGAATATACATGTGAATTTTTTTCACAGGACTTGAGAAAGCACCGAGTGTACAGTGCTTAACACACATCAGTGTATGAGTAAAAAACAAATAATAAAACACAAAGCGTTTATTGTTTCACTAAAACGTGATCAGCAGTTTGTTCATTAAAAACTTGAGAATGTTAATTTTTGTTACTCTTCCAAACCACAATGTAGACGCTTCCCATTTAAAGGTAAAATATAGAACTGGTAAAACTGATAGATAGTGCAGTGTTCTTACTTTGTGTGATTAAAGATATACATGAAGAAAAAAACCCTGAAAATTTGGGCTCAATCTGTCGTCTGAGTCAGGAGAAAATAGTGAAAAAACGTGCACATTTTTCCTTCAACAATTAAGTATCATAACCTTTGACCCACTCTAAAACTGGCTGCGTTGATTAATTTTAAAGCAACATATGAGAAGGTTTAAGACTGTGCTTAATTTTTCTGAGAGAAAAATGTCAAGAAAAAGCATGTTTAAATAAATCTACTTCTCCTAAATATTTACAAACAAAGCACATTTAATACAATTAAAAGATAATTCTTGTTTAAGACCGATTTAAAGTTGTTAAGAAAATCTAGCCTGTTCAAACAGTAGTATTTCTTAGCACTATTTACAAATAAAGCGCACTTAATGCAGTTTAAAGATAAAACAAAACAAATCTTTTACATTACTTTAAATCTTTGATCTACACCAATGTTAAAGGCAAGGGATACCTTTGGTATTTAAAACCAAACATTTGCTTCAATTCAATATAATTGTAGATATACCATAAAACTAACCAGTGATTTTTTTTCTTCAAAAGATGGTGCAATTATTTCCACACAGAAGAATCCTAAAGAAATGATTCATGCATGAATCATTTCTTAGATTCAAATTTTCGGGCGGAAAGTTATCTCTTTCTCAAAAACCACATTACTTCAAAGGGAATCGTTTCTCACGGTGTTTTATACTATCAACAGCTCTCCAGTGCTTCTTACCAAGTAGCTTTCAGGGTCATTAATTTGTGGAGTAATTACCAAAGGTGTACCCTGCCTTTAAATGCAAACAACATTTTTTAAACGTTGAGCTCCTAAGTACATTGAAGAAAACAAAATTGTGCACTTATAAAAATATAAATAAATAAATAATACATAAACAAAACAAATACAATTTGTTTCTTGGGGGTTCACCCACTCCTTAGAAGTAAGCTCTTCTTTTAACTTTACAGTAAAAGATTTGTAATTGTCATAAAAATTAATGTAAAAGCTTACTTATGTAAACCTTGTGAAACTTCGGCACAGATTGTAAAGCCTCTTGATGGTATTGACTAGAGAGAGACTTTGAACTTGCATGTAAACTTCCTAGACATTTATTCCTTTTACTTTGCTCACTTAGCAGCCATTGGAAAAGGTACATGAAGAGCGGGGCAAACTATTGAAGGCGCTATGTATACAGATGTATTTGGATGTGTCACAGATCACTCACATGCTTCAACAAAACCATTTTGGTGATCACCTCTCCATAAGTAAACAAGATTTTATGTTTATTGTAAATATTTAACAGATTAGAGAGGGAATATTGCAATCGTTTCCAAAAACTCGAAACCATTATGTCACTCAATGAATTGACTTAATACCAAGCTTAACTTTCATAGTGAAGATTTTTGAATTTTGAGTTTAAAAAGATTTTATGCGATAAAATTACACAAAACTTTTCAACAGGTGTGTCAGTCTGACGCGCAGCAACATTACTCACACAATTTAGCCTAATGCAGAAGATATTTCTTTGCAACTAAAATATGCGCTGGTGATCAACAAAATGATTGCAAGCGGTCGGTGACGTCACGTGCACAAGGTCTATACATACCAACACAATCCATCAAAGAAATATTTTCCCTCTATTAAAGATATTGTACGCGAGCCTTTAGCCAACCTAATTTTGTTAAATTTACAGCAAAATATTTTTACAAAATTCTCCCAAATACGGCTAAAATTGTAATGCAAAAAACATCCTTCAAGTGTTTTTAATTTCATCAAACATCATCTTTTAAATTTTCTATCAAAAACTTTGTTTAAATGTAGGCGCATTAAGATGACTAAAAAACACAAAAAAATTTAATTGAAAATTGTTTCTTGCACTGCTATAGAACTAAACAGAGAAACTTTAAGCCCTCTGACAAACCTCTACACTGTCTTAGGCTTGTCTTAGATTTTTGGTGTAATATGTTACGTGTGATGATCATCTTTAACCTTAGCAGTGTGTGTCCCAGGCTGATTAAATCGGCCCAGTTTTTGCACTGTGCCATTGACAAGGCCGATTAAATCGGCCATATTTTGTTGGATTGGTTACAACACACCAGCGGCGTGGCCAAGGGGGGGGGGCCTTAGGGGGCACGTGCCCCCCACAAATTTCCAGTGCCCCCCCCCCATAAAATATGTAATTCAATAATTCCCCCTCAGGAAAAAATCCTGGCTACACCCTGCAACACACCAAATGACCTTAAAATTACCTAATATAAAAGTTAAAAGTGTGACCGAAATAAAGTTTGGGAAGTCAGCTTTGAAGTTGTGCATGCCTCGAGCCCCTCGACTGCAGTCATTATTTCTAGAATTTTTATTTGCAATAAAATGTTAAATAAAAAAGAAATAAAAATGGCATTACCGGTATTTAATACAGGGCACAAGCTGCTTGGACTAAGCAAGAACCTCATAATTTTCCGGTGTACGATCTTCACCCAAGACAGCCTTCAGGCGTTGCCAGAATACAGCCTTTTCGTCAGCTCTACCATCCTCCCCTGGCCACTTGAGATAGGTGTTCTTCTTGACGGCCCGATGGATGAGATCGTACTTGGACATCTTCTTATCCGGAATGTCCTCCAAGATGATCAGAATCAGGACATCTTTGTAGTTGATGAATAATTTACTCATGGTGACTCGCCTCTCGTAGCTACACCAGTTGCTCTCCAGGTAGCTCTTTGATATGACACAGATAGTGCGTCTGCTGTGGTCTACAGAATCGATGATGTTGTCGATGATCTCTTGCCCAGGTTCAAAGTCGCGCTCATGATAGCACACTTTGAATGGATTTTCTCCCCTCTCTAACTCGGGTACCAATGTATTTTTGATCCAATCATCATCAGCACTGCTGTGAGATATGAAGGCATCATACCTGTAATCATTTAATCTGTCATACTCTTGTTTTCTTTCCCGACGATGACGCGCCTTCACCAGCAAGTAGATATAGTAAAACTTCCAGCGACAAGATATCAAACTAATGAACAGAACCATGACCAAGAAGCTTCCAACACCTATTAGGATCCAATACTTCAGTGGAATCTTTCCGTCACAGTTCAAAACTTCGGGGTGGAAATCCAGAAGGGGCTTGTTGCGCCAATCTGGTGGTGATTCACATTTACATAGGCTTAAATTACCCAGATAGATCTTGGTTTGATTAATCCAGTCACGAAACCACTCTTGCTTGCACCCACAGGAAAAGGGATTGCCGCAAATGTAAAGAACCTTCAGGGTCTTCAAGATCGGGGACAGCATGGTTTGATTCACGACATTGATGAGATTTTTATTTAGGGCGAGAAATTGCAGCTCTTTCAGATTCTCAAACACATGACCAGAAATGGCGGACAGCTGATTGTTGTTCAAATGTAGGGCCTTCAGTTGAACCAGGTCACTGAAAACTCCCACTGGAACCCCCTGAAACCCATTAAAAGAAAGGTCAAGTGTTCTGAGAGACGCAAGGCTCCTGAGAAACAGAACAGGCTTCTTGGCTTTAGGCTGGTACCACAAGTTATTGAGATGGTTATGATCGAGGTACAAGGTCTCCAGAGATTTGAGGTTGACAAATGTATCCGATTCAAGACCATGCATATTATTGTTGCTCAGGTCTAATAAGTTAAGTTGCACAAGACCAGCAAATGGCGACGGTGAACTGATGTCAAGAAGGTTAATCTTTTTCAACCTTAAGTACTTCAGTTTGGAAAGTGGTTTGAAGGAATTCCCAGTTAGAGATATGACCCCACCCTTCAGGACATTATTGCTGAAGTCCAGACTAAGAAGCTCACCAAGATCCTGAAACTCTTCCCCAGTGAATATCTGAACGATGCCATTGTTAGAGAGATTAAGAGTTTTCAAATTTATCAGTCCTCGAAAAGAACCATCAGGGGAGAGATTCTTGATGGTATTATTATTCAAATAGAGGGTCTGGAGATGCCCATTTTGGGCAAAAGATCCTGGTTCTATTTTTGTGAGTAAATTATTTACCAGAGAAAGGGTTTTCAGGGAGGTCAAGCCAGTCAGAGCAGTCTGGCTGACAGTCGCAATAGAGTTATCCTGGAGTTTTAGACTCTTTAAGAGCCTGAGGTAAGGGCCGAAGCTTTCGTTGGTCAGAGCTGTTAGACGATTGTAAGACAGGTCCATCTCCTCCAATGTTGAGTTTTGCAAACTTCTAAACATTGATGAAGTGACTGATTGGAGATCGAGTGATTGAAGAAGCAGCTTCTTCACTTTGGTGCTGATAGCCATACTGATGTTTTCTATACGTTTAGGTGGTGGGTTTTGTCCAAGAGCTTGAGTGAAATTCAAAGTGTTGATGCCAAGAATCGTAGAGAAAACTTGGGTGTCAATAGCTAGAATAGCATTGCAGGACAGATCAAGTCTTTCAAGCTGTGCATCAGACAAGGCCTTGAAATCATTTTGGTTCAACTTTTTGATGCTGTTTTTGGCCAAACTGAACACCTTGAGGTACTTCATTTTTACAGTTCCGCCAATCTCTGCTGAATCTATGCCAATCTTCTCCAACAGCAATGTTGAGAGTGTCATAGTAAGGGGTTCAAGGTATGACGGCTCGGAGAGAGCTGTTTTTAAGCCATTGTTCTGATACGACAAGTCCAACGTCTTCAGCTTGGAGAAAGACATGAAGGCATCTGGCGGGATCTTGTTGATCTGGTTGTGGGAGAGGTACAGATGTTGAAGCTGCTTCTGATCTGTGAAGTAGTCATGTTGAAGGCTTGAAATTGTGTTATACGACATATCAAGGTACCGGAGATTGACCAGCCCTGCCAAGGAACTGCTGCTGATTGGATGAAGCTTATTATGGGATAGGAGAAGGGTCTGAGTCGATTTTGGAATGCCTTTAGGTATGCTTCTCAGACTCAGGTAACTGCAGTCTGTGAAGGTGGCATTGACGATCCTGCAGGGAAACTTGACAAAAGGGTGATCAGAATCCTCTTCAGAGTCAGTGATGGGCAGAATGCCTGCATGAAAAAAAATGGCTATGAGAACCACCTCCAGAGCTGACCACTTCATGATGATATGGATGGTTGTTTGACTAGTTGTGGCAGAAACTTCTACTTGCATTCACTAAAAAAAGAGAGAAAAAAAAAGAGAATTTACAGAAAAATAACAATAATATCAATTTTGCTTTTAACCAGCTGCCACCAAGATTCTTCCATTTTTTTTTCTATCTAGCTTGATGGGATTGTTTTCTCGGAATTGCAAGAAACTTTTTTCTTTGAGAGTACCGCTCGCACAAAGAAAGTTTAACTTGAAGCGTGTCGTGGCTGAGCGGTTTAGTGCATCGGACTCAATTTTTGGTGGCTAAGTCATTAGGATGTGCGTTCAAATCCCAGCAATGACACTTGTGTACTTGAGCAAGACACTTAACTACATGTATAATAGACCGATTGTGCGACAATGTTGACATGTGGTCACGTGACCTCCTATTGGGTGGGTATAACGCCATACAGCTGATGGCAAAATATGTGTAAAGAGATAGGCCGTGACACAGGATGAGTTTGAAAATAGTCGATTTTACTTTTGTTAAGTGATAAATTAGTTAACCCTTTGCGTGCTACGGGCGCAAATTTGCGCCCGCAACGTTTATTCCCTCACTGCTGTGGGCGCATATTTGCGCCCAGCAGAAGTCGCTATTTATTTTGTATACAATGAAGATTGCTTTTGACCCCTGACCTCCATCCGGGTACTTTTTGTACACTTCGACATATAGAAGCCATTTTACAAACGTTACTGCAAATAATTTTCTTGAAAAAATCCTGTAATTTTCGAGTTTTACTGTGTTGTAATCAACGTAAAACAAAAGGCAGTTACCATGGACGCCGCAGCAGCATTCAGGGAGATTTTCGCGGATTCTGATTCCGGAGAATCGGAGTTTGAAGATGTTTTGGGAGGCGATAGCGACGACAATGCTTCGATTATGTCCATTGACAACGTGGCAGATATCGAAGACATGTCTATCGATGATGTGGCCGAGTCCGACGCGTCCGACGACGGCATCGGTCCCGCTCAAGGAGGGGTAGGGGAGAGAGTAGTCCAAGGAGGTGGGGATGCTTTTCGGCGCGCTTTACCGAGGGCTTACGATCACAATTGGCTGATGGATTTCAACCAACCCCATGGACAGAAGATTGTTGACAACGACGATGCTACTGAACCATCGGAATATGGCATTTTTTCGCACTACTTTGATGGGGTAGTGGTGGAGTTACTTGTCACCGAAACTAACAGGTATGCTGCTACCATTCTAGCCAGTAAAGGGGGAATGGATGGGCTTAGCACTCATTCTAGGCTCCGTAAATGGAAAGACATTGACACGACAGAGATGAAAGCTTTCCTGGCTCTGTTGTTGCTCATGGGGATAGACCGCCGCCCTAATTACGACTCGTACTGGACAACCGAATGGACAATCCAAGCACCGGGGATCAAATCCATCATGTCACGGGATCGTTTCTACCTCGTTTTGCAGATGTTTCACTGCACTGACAATGCAAATCTAGCACAAGCTGGAGACCCAAACCATGACCGCCGTGGTAAAATTATGGAAGTTATGGATTTGATTGTTCGTAACTGGCAATCAGGATATTATCCAGACAGAGACATTGCAATCGATGAAACAATTATCCCTTTCAAGGGGCGTACAGGGATGAAAGTATACAAACCAAACAAACCGCACAAGTGGGGCTTGAACTGCTGGAATATTGCCGAATCTTGCACAGGTTATGTGTGGAATGCTGAACTATATCAGGGCAAACGAAATAATGAGACAGAAGTTGGTATGTACAAAACCTTGGTAAATCGCATGTGCCAGCCGTTCTTCAATACAGGTCATCATATTTATATGGACAATTTATTTTCATCACCCGAGCTGTTCACGGATCTTTCACAACACCAGGTTGGGGCATGCGGAACATTGCGTGTGAATCGCGTTGGAACCCCAGAGGAGATCAAGTCCACCAAGATGAAAAAAGGGGATGACATGCGCACCGCAAGAGATGGAAATCTCTTGTTTATTTCTTGGTTTGACAAGAGGCAGGTGAACATTTTAACATCAGTACACAATGCTTCGATGTTTTCAAAAAATGTTCGAGCACGAGGACAGAATGAACCACGAGAAGTCCAAAAGCCAGTGGCCGTCGAGTGCTATACACAGTACATGGGTGGGGTGGATCGAGCCGATCAAGGAATGTGGTACACGCTGAACATCCACAAGACCCTCAAATGGTGGAAAAAGGTGTTTGTGTACCTGCTTGAAGTTAGCTTTGTGAACAGTTGGATTGTCTGGAAGGCCCTTCACCCTGGAAAGCGCCAAAAGCGAGAGAAATTTCGCTTTGCAGTTGTTCATGGCCTTCTGGATGGTTACGCAAGAGCTGATGTTCGCCCTGGAAGGAGATCAACAGACCAGCCAAGAAGGCTCACAGAACGCCATTTCCCAAACTCCACGAATGCAACAACATCAGCTGGGCGCCATTCCAGACCAGATTGTGTTGTCTGTTCAAATCGCAAAGTAAAGCGACACCAAACTGAATTTTCTTGTGAACAGTGTGAATTGCCGATGTGTCCTGCTCCATGCTTTCGGAGATATCACACACTTGTTGACTACAAGACAAACTGTGTCCCAGGTTACCACAAATAGAGTCTAAGAATAGTCAGACACTGAACAGTAAATATCTTTATTTTTGTTCCAATTTGCATTTTTCAATATTTGAGAAAGAACCAATACAATTGACCAGTAGTAGTACATTATTGATGTTTTTCGCTTCTGACACACTGCAGTTACCTACATGAAAATTATTTAAACAAGCCTCAATATAGTGATCTACAGTCAAAATAGTGAAACAAAAAAGTATGAAAATGAATTGAATTTGTATTTTTTGAAAGTACATGTACTCATTTAGAACAGATACAAATCAGAAAATAGTTGTGTGTGTGGGGGTGCCTGCGGTGCATGTGTGTGTACACACACATACACACACACAAGCGAGTACACACAACACTTTTTTTTTTGAAAAATATTGTAAACTTTGAAAGCTTGTATTTTCTAAATTCCACATCCAAAATCAGTTTCGTTTGTACTACCTGGTTGCAAATATTGTACTTAACAATTATTTTATTTTGCATTTTGCAATAAAATAATAACTTCATACAGAAAAAAGCTGATGAGTACAGGCATGTCTATTTTGAGTGATTTGATAAAAGTATTCCAGCGGACAGGAAATAGTGTATGCAGGAAATGGTAGCGTGCAAAGGGTTAATCAGCCCCTTTATTTAAAGTAGTATGTTGTGGCATTAATTTAAATCACATCCCTGTTTCATAATTTAACAGAATTCTTCTGAAAAGAGGTTTTTTTAAGCCATGCACTACCCGCGTCGCACGACTATTATGTAGCCATCCGTCTGTTATTTTGTTTGTAATGTAGGCCTAAATCACTGTAAAAAAAGGATAAACAACATTGGAAAAGTGAGCATTAATACCTGGCCTTGCAGAATTTCAAATAGGCAAAGGAATCACACAGTTTTGGAAAGCGATTTCTTTGGAAGACTTCAACTTCAAAACTTTGAAATTTTTGTGTTGAAAAGTGTGTGGTGACAGGGTCCAATTTCGTCCCAAATATTTGCATAGCAAATCTGCTATACAATTTTTTTTTACATACATGTAGCAATCTCCAAATTTTGCATAGCAGTCCAAATATTTTGCATAGCAAATTTGAAAATGCTTAAATATTGCAAAATAGGTAAATTTGTGGTAGAGGGTTTTTTGTGTGTAGTTTCCAGGCTTAATTTAAGGCCAAGGCTATGTTTACAGTGCCTTAACGACATAATAATCCTCAGAATATTATTATGTAATACAAATATCATGTGAAAGATTGGACTATTATAAAAGAAGACACAAAATATCAGCTCCAAATACTTTGAACTTAGTGTTGTGTACATTTATTGTACATATTTAAAAAAAATAATAAATACTTCCAGGTAAAGGGTGACTCACTTAAATTATCCAAGACTTATGTGTACTTACGTTATTATTTACACAAAATTTGACATGCCACTTTTCCGGCATCTACAACTGAATGCAGCCATTCACCTGAGGGATCTAATTCCCGTTTCCAACCTTGCACCGTCGAAAGATTTGCCATTTTATTGTAGAACTTCTCTGACGTAGAACTATCTCTAAAGTGAACAGCAGGCCCGAAAAATATGATGTCTTAACGTTTTAAGACGTGGGTAAGACGTACTGTATATAACGTTTTACGAATGCTGTGTTGACGTTCTTAAAACGTGTGTCATCGTGTGACTCTACACGCAGCTGAATTTATACGCATTATGTACTTACAAACGAGTCTAATCTTGGTATGGTGCCGCTTTATCGTTCAGCAAATGCACATTCAACCCCACATAAGTAGGGAATGAGACCTCTGCTGCGTGGTGTGTGCTCAATGTATTTGACAATCGACTGTCGTCATGCACGTGAATATTTATAGTGGTCAGGTCAAGTCATCAACATCAGTGCGTGACCTGGGTGTCATCATTGACAACACTCTCAACATGCGTCGTCACATCAACGTAGTCTGCCGTAACGCCTCTCTGGCTCTGAGAAGGATTGGAAAGATTCGCTCCTTCTTAAACAAAACCACAACCGAAACCCTGATTCACGCGTTTGTTTCATCTCTTCTAGATAACTGCAACAGTCTCCTGTATGGCATTCCTGATAAGGACCTTTCTAAACTCCAAAGAATCCAGAATTCAGCAGCACGGCTAATCTCTAGATCAAAGAAGCAGAACCACATCACCCCCATTCTACGAGAACTCCACTGGCTTCCTGTCAATGCACGCATTCAATACAAAGTCCTGCTCCTCACTTTCAATGCTGTCCATGGTCTCTCCCCTCATTACATTTCCGAACTGGTTACACCATACACTCCGACAAGGTCCCTCAGATCCTCTTCACAGCATCTCTTACAAGTACCCCCATACAGAACAAAAACTTATGGTAAAAGAACCTTCGCCTTCGGCGCACCCACCCTTTGGAACTCTCTTCCTGCTACCCTCCGTTCTCAGACAAACCCGGACCTCTTCAAAATACACCTCAAATCCCACCTGTTTACTCAATCTTTTTTGTAATCTGTAGATTTCTCTTGTATAAAATGTTTATTTGTATTGTTTGTAAAGCGCTTTGAGAGTTCTTACAGCACGGAATTGCGCTCTATAAGTGTTTCTTATTATTATTATTATTAAGTACGGAACATCGCTAAACCAAAGTGTATCGGAAATCATTGTAAGATTTTTTTTGTCAATCAAAAATATTGCATCAAATGTATCGCACATTGTATCGCAAAATGTGCAATGCACTTTCTAAAATTACATCGCAAATCGGTCAATTTGCATCGCAAAATGCGATGCGATACAGGGGAAATCGTTCACTGGGTGATTGCGGTTGTCTGGCCTAACGTTCCGTCGTGCGCTCCACACGTGCAAATTTTTTAGCCCGCTAAAACCACTCAAATGCAACCGTTACAATCGCCATTTTACTAATAGTCATGCCAATATTCAACGACTGTTTCCTTATACAAGGATTGCGTGTTCGCTTATGCCCTGACTTGCACATTGTCTTGCGCAGTCAACGCAGGATACCAGCTATGTAGTGCAACGACCCCCCCCCCCGGACTTAAAGTTCCATTTGATCATGATTGGCCGAGCGCGCATGCTGTACAGCAGGTATCCTGTGTTGACTGCACAAGACAATGTGCAAGTCAGGGCATCAGCGAACACGCAATCCTCGTAGTGTTAATACGACATAAACACATGTAAGGAAACAGTCGTTGAGTATCGCATGAGTAGCAGTAGTAAAATGGCGATTTTAATGGCTGCATTTTGAGTAGTTTTAGTGGGCTTAGAAAATCATCGACTTGGAGGACAGAAGTGATCGTGAGTACAATTAATTGCATTCTATTTCATCTTTGATATGTTGAGTAGCCAGTAGGCGGTTTTCCAGCAATTCTGTTGAGTTTTTGTCGTAATTTTGGCCACTTTTTAAGAGGTGTTTGAAATCCTCTTCGCCATAACAGCTTTTCAAACCAACTTACACATACTTTTCTGGGGCGCTAGTACGACGGACGATGTCAAAATTTTTAAAAAAGGAGTACAGCGCCCCAGTTACTGGGTCTAATTTATAAGGTACTTTTGCAATTTTCAAGACTTGCTGGACTGTCCTTACTGGCTTTATTCAGCCACTTGAAGGTCTCTGGTACAAACTCTGGAATATCTTTCACAGATTTCGAGCAAGAAAAGCCTGGATCAAATATACTAAATGCATTAATCATCATGTACCGTACTACCCTTTTCTTATGGAGGATGTCGTGTGTGTTTACATTTTATACCCAAAAGTGATCATGTGACGCAGGTCAAGCAATCGGTCTATTATATTATTGTTGGATAAATGCTTTATTAATCTTTTATTTGCATATTATTAAGCTAATCTGCTAATTCTGGTCTAGGGTTACGCAGTTAATACTAGGTGATTTATTGTGACATATTTTGTTTCTATTTTCATTTTAGTCAATCTGTGCCTACTATACAACTACAAAAACAGAGTTTGTAGTGCGAAATGAACCGCACAATTGCAGCACAGCATTTGGCGTTATTTCGGCAGATTCAGAAGTTTAAAACACCTTAGTTGCGATAATCGTAACCCTCCATCCTCCCGACAGCCATGGCCCGTCCAGACGCGTGTTTGGTTGGGTCACGCTGATTGGTTGTTGCCAAGCAAGTGCGACGTTCAAAATCACTAGTTGGCCCCGCTATGGATTATGGATATATTCGGTCAGTCTTTTGGTAAGTTTTTGTCGTTTTTTTCTGCCAAATATTTTCATGATGTTGTTTTAAGGGTTCCAGATGACGTTGTCATACAATAAAGATCAACTCCATGTGTTTAGAATGTCTGTCATGATTTGGGAAAGTGGAAAAAAAGGACGAATCTGATCACGAGTCTGGCAGAAACTGGTCAAAACTGCCCATACCGTCGATTAAAATATCAGTCTTATCTCGTAACCCTCCGGTCTCCGACCGTCGGGAGGATGGAGGGTTACGATTATCGCAACTAAAAACACCTAAGCTTTCCTCATTCAGTTCGCAACCTTACAACCATGTCCATGACAATTGGCATTCCACTTCCACCCAGTCTTCTCCATGGGATTCACCAATATTCTAAAATATTAAAAATCAACACCTAAAAATGATATTTTATTCAAATAAAATTATCTTTGCGTAATACTGGTACTTAACTTACCCGAAATGTAAAGAAAAACGATGTTTCAACTGACCAAATGTGACATAAATGATTCTGTTCGAGCCTTCGCCTGGTCTCCTACCAAACCAACAACTCTGAAAACAAAAAATGCAGCAAGGCGTCATAATGACCAACAGAAACGTGGAAAAACACAACGGGTAAGAAATGCAAATCGAGGGTTGCAAACTGAATTAAAATATAAAAATTATTCCGTGTATGATACTTTAACAATTTAACAAAAAGCAAAAAAACAACGACAACATTATTTTATTAACAATGTCTTTGTTGTGAAACTTATTCGTTAGTTGTCTTTTTTGTTTTTTCTAAAATACATACAGACTGAAAACTTGACCCCCCTATTTTCTAAAATGTAGTTACCTTTGGGGAAATTCCCCAGGCACGCAATATAACGGAGGAAACCATTTGTTGTGTGGGTGTGTTCATTCGTGTGATCTTCACACACACAGATCCTATATCGGTATCGAGACTGTCCTTCATGTACCAGGTTCCAGTTGTACTTCCGTTTAAAGTGGCTTTATTTCCTGATAACAGTTTATGTTTCTCACTCTTATTTTTATTTAAAAAAGGCATTTTTAAATCGAAAGTGATCACCTTTTTGAAATCACCGTGCACCCAATGACAAACTGGTTTTCCCCTAAAACCTTCCAGAGGCCGAGGGGCACCGGTGACTTAAATATTTCGACGTCAATATTCACTTTCTCCCCACCCACCTCCCTAATTTAAGGGTCCATGTTGGTGAAATTCGAAAAACTGTAATTAATAACTTTCAAATTGATAAAAAATAGAAATGTGCTTACAGTATCGCTGCTTCGTTGTATCTTCCCATAGCCCAAAACATTGCTCAACACATTTCTGCTAGGCAAAAATTTGCAGGAAACCAGTCACAAATGGTTATATGTGACATGGCATTTTGGCCGGTAACCTTATTCTTCTAGTGTAAGCGTAATTGTTTTGTGCTTAGTTACTTTTTTGTGCTTAAAACCCTCAGCTCATCATTGGTAAACTGACTGCAAATGCTTCAATTCTTTGCACAAATCAAGCTATTTGTAACAAAACCAACCTGCGAAAATGTCAGCTCATTTCGTCGTTTCGTTTGTGGGAAAATGGTAAAAAAAGCATTCAGCATTTTTGTACGTATTCCAATAGGCACTGTTTTCGTCTCACCGAGACGAAAATAAATTTTTGGATGTCATTTCACTTATTATTTAAAAACGATAACACTTCAGGCAGAAATATTTCAAGGAAAGTTTTCTAGCGTCATTATCATGTAAGGTAGATGTAAACATCTATGAACATTAATGTTTTTCTTCTTGCTAATGTTGAGCTGGGGCTTCAAGCAGCTGTATAAAATTGGGCCTCGATCAAGTCAATTAATTGGTAGGGCTTGATTTGGGGTAACTTGATAACCACAAGAAAGGAGCCGACTAAACATGAGATATTTAATTTACACACTTGAAAGTAGAAGACTGGTTTATTGAATAGGTCAACCAACCTGGCACACAGCATAGGTTATAAACGGATGCACGAATAAATTCAAAATGACAGAACACACCTGTACGATTTCGAAATGAATATTAAAAAGTGACTTATTTAAATGAAAATAAAGACAAGCACGAACAAAGTAAACAATAGATGAGACAAACAACACAAAATAACTGGGGCCACTACATTGTTGACTTAAACAGCTGCTTTCTCTATCACACAAGGAGTAGCATTTGTGAAAAACAAAAGCAAAAAACAATTATGTCTATGTTTTCCTTGGCCTGCTGTTTTCAGTTTTCTTTCCTTGGAAGATTTTTAATATGTTCCCCCACACCACAAAAGCAAACTACTCTGGAGCATAAACATGTTTTAAGTTCTTAAAAAAACAACAGCATCCTAACAGTGCAACTAGACACTTGTGAGGTGCCAACATAAATGTACATAATATCATAATAGAGAAAGGAGTCCTTTATTTAAGGTTTCAGTAGCTGTAAGTCGAGTTAAATCCCACCAGTTTGCATCAAGCAAAACCTAAAATGAGCATTTTCAAGTAAATTTCAATACTCAAAATTTCAAAAATCGAATACTCTTGTTGTTTCCGTCAGCAATTCAATGCCAAAGTAGTAAAATCACCAAATTAAAAGGAGATGAGCTAATCATCTTGTACCAAAATTAACCCTTTGTATGAAATCGAGTAATATTTATTGTATGAATCTATAAGCCAACATTGATTTAGAAGCAAAATTGATCAATCAGTCCCAGCAACAAAGTCAATCCGTGTTCTGACCATGCTGCAATAAAGGTTTTTAAACTTATTTTTATCAACATCAAACACAAGGTATATTTCATACAAAAACCCATGATTACCGGGGTGTATGAACAAAATAATGACGAGACATATAACCCCCATACCCAAAGCCAACTGCGTGTACGATTTGAAGCTTTGCATGGTGTTGATAGTGAGAAAAAAAAACTAGTTTACGGGAGACAACCATGTAAGAATCTCTTCTAGAAAGAAGCAGTGGTTCTGAGAAGGACCGGAGGTAAGTCTCAGCACTATCAGCATTCTCCTGAAGACAAACCGAGCACAGTGTCTGAAACTTTGAGACTTGTCTCCTCTTGTTCTTCTCAAAACCACTTCTTCCCAAGAAGATATTACATGGCCGTCTCCCATATGGGCGTCTGTTACGGATAAAACATCCAGCCTTCTTCCTCAGCACTCTTGCAGCCGAGTTGAACTATGCCACGCCCGATATGAGGCAGAGGGAGTCCCCAACCCCCAATGTTCCTATACTCTAACACACTCTTCCCCTCTTGTACTGAAGCACCCCCCTCCACTCACCAAAATCCTCTACAATAATTCCAGAGATTCCCAGAACACAATGCAGACACAACGGGCGGGGGTACACCATACCACATATCGAGCACCCAATGTGTTGAACTGACATGACATATACCAATGCTTTGAATTTAACTACTAGTCAATTATAATACAATGATATTGCTGAACGATTCACTGACTGTGTTTCTCCTAAACGATTAGAAATTTATGTCTACCCAAGGCAAACATAATTCTATTAAACGGGTTTGAAATACTAATTCATTTTTGCAGCACTTCTTTTGACGGTAACTAATACTACTCACATGTACATGTGATACATTAGATTGTTTTTTTTTTCTTTACATGTTTTATTAATCTGTTTTGAAAGGGGAAAAATTGAAGATATGTCTTACAATAATCGTCTTATTACAATATTATCTTACTATTAACTTGTAGATTACATATTTGTCTTGCTATTCACTACCTGGCCAAGATCCATCTGAATCCACTAGCCAGTCATTCATATTTTTGTCTCCAAGGGCTCCGTACTGAAAGACAACCCAACCATGCTTGAAATGGGTCAAGCAGTCTGTTGTTTTGCCAATTTTCGTCATGGATTCAAACGGGCTCTTTGAGGTGTAGGTGTTTAAAATAAAGAAATGTTACGGCAGATACTAGCACTACATTGTGCACATGTATTTAATCAATCATAATAGTGAGAATAAACTGTAGAGGATGGATTTGTTAGTTGAAATTATGGCATTCTGGACATAACCAGATACGGTTGTACACCTGTTTTGACACCCAGGAGGTTTTGAGAAAATCCTGAAATCAGAAAAAAATCCTGTGCAGTCACATGCCTGGAGTTTTAGAGGATCTTTTGAGGCATAATTAAGTTGTTGAAGTGTATCAGGCCTGAAATTTTATGGCGACTAAAACAGGCTAGGGAGCTCATTCACTCGGGGCACAATTTCAAGCTCAGCAAAAAGATTTGCAGAGGACCAGTGATACACAACATACATTACATTGTATTTTCACTAGTACCTGGTTCTGTTAAATGAAATGCAAAAACAGCATGAAATTGGTTCCTAACCTCGAAGTTCTACTCCCCCAAATGAATTTCTGCAGTTTTTTTTTTCAAACTGAACAGTCGGCACTTCTGAAGGTTGCGGGAGGAAAAAAACAGAAGAAGCTTTCCAACGATTCCCAACACTTGGGCAAGCATGTATTACTAATAAGAAATGCCGAAGCACGAAAAAGTCAAACATTAAAATCTGTTCCATGTTTACAAAGTCGACTTAGCAAAGCCATACCCGCCCTATTCATTTTTTCAAATTGACGTCTTATTTTGCATGAGCGTGAACCAGATGTTCTGATCCATATTGAGACTATATATATACATTTTTGTGTATTTCTAAACCCCATGAGAGCAAAATTCCACAGCTGTCGGGTTGTGTTTTAGTGTCTAAAAGTTATACGATTTTCATCTAGAAATCCCGACGGTGGTATGCACCAGGATCGAAGAAGGACGTGACGACGACACGGTTTGCAAACTTTCTGCCAGACAAACCCTGTTGCGCAGCTTGAGACTCCATAGTGTTGCTGAACTCAACGAAAATCTGTGGGATTATCAAAAAAATAAATTGTGTAAAGGTGGGAAACGACTTATGCTGAAGTGACAGATGAAAACTGTCTTTTTAGGGCAACTGTACCGTTGTTCACAACATTCGTAAAAATGTTAAGTAAACTTTTAATCCCTATCTAACTGACTGGACACAGTCCATAAACAATGTTCCTGCTTAAACCCATGAAGTGCACGCTGCTGCATTCCAATAAATGTATGATGGAACAACTCGTCGTGTGCCCGGCAAAAGGACGTAAGGGAAAGTTCCCGGCAAAAGGACGTAAGCAATTTATGTTAAAATTTGTGTTTCAAGAATTATGAGCGGGAAAGTTTGGTAAACATGTTGCCATGCAAAAGTCACTCTAGAAAGGTTAAATTCTGCATGGGGAATGGGGGAAACATGTCTTCAGGGTAATTCTAGCAAAAAAAAACTAAAATGATATATTTTTCACATCAGGAGCAATTTCGTTGCTTTTGTCCTTTTGTTTATGGGACAAACTACTTTATGTTCCCGGCAAAAGGGCGCAAGGCCTTGCACCCTTTTGCCGGGCACACGATGAACTGTGCACAGAACTTAACCATGTACATGTGTGTTATTCACCACATGATATAGACTAATCCCTGCAGCTTGTCGTGTCGCGCGCGCGTGCTGCCGCCATAGCTGCGGTGGTGTAAACCACCATAAACGAGCGCTGCTTGGAGTAGTGTATACTTCAGGCTGGCATAGTTTATCTATCATTCAAAACCACAGTGGATGATATTGAATGGTCAGACAGTAGGGAGTTGACTTTGTACATGCATTTGATGCATTCACCACAAGATATGCAGGCTGGCATAGTTTGTTTAGTAAATGGTCAGATGGCAAGAAGTTAAGAAGTTTTACCTTTCCACATCCGGGGATGTCCATGCCTTCGATGGGTCGTGGTATCTCAATACTGCGGACTGCGCCATACTTCCCACATTCATCACGAACGTCGTCAAGAATGTCTAACCGGGAAAAAAAATACACAAAACAGAAAAAAGAACACATTTCAGAGAACAGGATGTAAAGATTGAAACCGTTCATCTCCTGATGAAGTGGTGTGATTGAACAGAAATGAGAGATGAATGGCCTCAACTTCCAGAGCATTGCTTCCCCCTGCTCTGTCAACCGGGACGAGGCCCACCTCGCTTACGTTTTGCCAATATCGCCAATTTTCAAAGGCAGCTTGAAGGCAACCAACTGCACTACATGCAAAAGCAACACTTAGGCAGCACAAGATACATTCTTCATTGTCTTTACTACCGTCAAGTAATGTGTTGGCTAAAACATGACAACTTTATTTTTCTTGGAGTTCGTCTGAAACTGGTTTCCTGTAAATTGGCTCGTATGACGTGGCCCTCAAAAGTCAACGTTGCATCTTTATGACCAACCTTCATATTCGTCATCATCCTTGAGGTCATCTGGGGTCACCATGTTCATGAGGCACAGGATCTCCGTCTGAGGACCAGCTGTACCTGGTAGGTTCAATCCAGGAATATTCAGCTGCACAGCCTGAGCAGCCTTGGACAAGAAATAACACAAACGACAATTAGGATATGAAACTTTGAACGATAAAAAAAACAGTCTTGAAACTATGAGTGTGAACCATCATCACGTTAATATCTCACTAATAAGTTGTGGTAGGTAACCCTTTCAGCCCCAATGGCGACTATAGTCGACTGTGCACCATACCCTGCTTGAGCCACAATGGCGACTTTAGTCGACCAAGGTCACACACAAAACTGCACTCAAGCCAGAGCACAAGGGCCATTTGTTATAAAGCTGTAAATTTGTCTATGTTCGCCCTCTATAATCAAGCTTACTATCAATAGAAAGAGAAAGATAAGATCTTTCTAATGATGGTAAAATAAGGTTGCTATTATGCAATCCCTTCAAATTGGAGTGGAAAGATCCGAACTGCCAAACACCTACGGAACGCCATATGGTTGTGTACAAAAAAGTGTTTGAGTTTACAGATCACACTGAGGAAACAAAGACCAAAAACTTGGACATTTATTGGTCGATCTCATTAATTTGTGGATACGAGGAAAGGAAAATCAATACGGAAGAATTGTTTCATTACTTGACTTGCTGTAAAACAACATCTTCAATGTGAATTTTTTGTTGTTGTAAAAATGGCCTTTGTACAACAGCTTCCTGTTGTGTGAGAATGTGTGGTTCATGCTTGAGTGGTCAAACAATGTGGGCACCACAGTCTGCATGTCAATAAACAATGTGGGGCTGAGAGGGTTAACCACATAATGCCGGAGAACAGGTAAACATGAAGGACACCCAGTTACGGACTGTTCAAACATGTTTATGAAGTGTCCGTGTGAGTGGGTGTGAGTGGAGTGCATGACGTGCCCGGAACATTCAGTGTTGGACGAGTCCAGCAGCGGAGAATGTGTTGACTCGGTTGGAAGGGTCATGCATGCACTCACGGTGTCACGCTTCTGTCCTGGTTTCAGTCAGGGACAAAATGCACTGGAATCAACGGTCGGATTCACTCTCTACCTGGGGTAACTGTGTAAGGTTTCCCACGCACAATCTTTGAAGGGGTAGACTTACCATATTCTGAGCAGAGGCATTCTTGGCTCCTACGCTAGCTCGTTGAACGATCAACTTCTTCTCTCCCAACTGCATGCCATTCAGACCCTCAATAGCCTATATCGGGAACAGAACAAATCACCATCTTAGATTGAGATAAGAATTTACGAATGTGAAAAACTCTTGTGAAAAAAATGGCTCGCTGGAGTGGGGTTCCCCCTTGTTCTAGACCCGAAACTTCACAGATTTTATAACTTCAGGAGGCTTACAGACTCTGTGCATCACCACAAGTACACAGATTTGGACAATGTGGACCAACTCTATCTCCCTTTGGTGATTGCAAATACTTCTTTCAAGAAAAAATAGACGCTGAAGGATATTTTGCGAAAATCCTGCAATCGGGAAAAATCCTGAGAAATCACATGACTGCTCTTTATTTAACAATCTATATTAGTGCATAAAATACCCGCTGTATCTTCGCCCCCTCCCCCCAACCCTCAAGCATTCCAGTAAATTTAGCACTGGGGCAGTAACCTTACAATCAAACAAGCCCTGCAGTCTATTTTTCCACACACAGACTTTGTAAGATTTAATAATGTATACTTTAGTTTTTTCAAGTCAAAACTTCCTCCCCTAGACCATGTGACCTGTGCAAAAAAGCCACAGAGCCTGGACTTTCCTGCAGGCACGATTTGTACACAGCTCAATTAAAAAAAACAAAAACATATTAAATCTTATATTTTATGGAAATTGCTGTCTGATTTTTACCAACTTTTGATACAAAGAAAGAGGGCACATCTCAAAACTGGTTCAGCTGTTACCGTTATAAATCTGGAATTCATATGGAAATTATGACACAGAATGTGAAACTTCCCACATGACCAGTGTAGTATCTCGCCTGCCAGAAAGGACCCGGAGAGTACAAGGTTACTCTTTTTGTAAACGAAAGCTACTTGGTCTACAAGCTCCGCAAAGAAATATATATGGCCTGGTAAAAATTTCTCTAGTCAAGTAAACGTTCTTGGGCTGCAAGACCTGTTAATAGGCAGTTTGAACCATATTTGATGTATTTTACTTTTAATCAATCGACAGTAATTTGCTTGGGTTGTCTTTTTATCAATTTACTATGTTTACCTTGCCTGTCTTAATGTTGATAGTAATGAGTCTTAACTCTTTCACTACGGAATATAATGTACAGCTGTGATGGAATTGTTTATTTGTTTATTTCGAGCTGCTCACGGCAGTTCTCCGGCTGTGAAGTAATTCACCGAGCCGCTGCAAGCGGCACGCCGTAGTGAAACAGTTGATGTCTACCGTTTGTCTTTCCCCCCATTTTTAAGGATTTTTAAATATTTGTATTATAGTTGTAAACAAATGTATTGTTATCAAATTGTTTATATAGTTATGATGAGGTTGTAAATAAATGATCTGATCTGATCTTCGACATGTGGTCTAGTGGAGATGATTTTGAAAATCAACCCACCAAAACAAAGAGCTTATTTCTTAATTCCTGACAAGCGTCATGCCATAGTGAAACAGTTGATGTCTATAGTTTGTCTTTCCCCCCATTTTTAAGGATTTTTAAATATTTGTATTATAGTTGTAAACAAATGTATTGTTATCCAACCGTTTATATAGTTATGATGAGGTTGTAAATAAATGATCTGATCTGATCTTCGACATGTGGTCTAGTGGAGATGATTTTGAAAATCAACCCACCAAAACAAAGAGCTTATTTCTTAATTCCTGACCTGATCGGTGACTTCAGTCTTAACATACTCGCAGAAAGCATAGCCCTTGGACATAGACGTGGCGCTGTCCTTCACCAGGTTGAACGCCTTCAGAGTCCCAAAGGACGACAGCAACTCCTTCACCTGTTGATATCAGAAAGGGGAAGGAATGTACGGACTTGGGTAAGTCTAGGTTCTGACGCCAGATCTGTTGTAACGATCAATTACTCTTTGGCAGACATTAAATCAATTTTAACAAAAATTGGGGGATTGTTCTTCATCTTAAAATCCTCAATAATTTATGGCATTGTTTTTAGACTCATAGAAATGATCAATAGTGAACCTAAATTTTAAACTCATCGATTTTAGTGTATTTCAAATTAGGTTTGAATTGTTCCCTAAACTACACATCAATTAAAATTTGCAATTTTATTCCAGCACAAGAAAAATCAAAACAGATCAAATTTTGTGAGCAAAACAAATCGAAAAAGTAAAACAATCCCATAATCTTGTTAAAATGAACAAAAGTACGAGTTCAAAGCTGTTCAGGGTGTTCAAACTCGATAATTCTTCCCATCAATTTATGCCGTTCTTTGCTTTATATAACCGAATCAAACTAAATCTGTCGTACACCTTAAAACATCAGTTTGAACACCCTATAAACGAATTGATAAATCTTTAAACTGTGTTTCCTATTTTACAAATTTAAAGCAAGGCTCAGTTAAAAAACAGATTGGACTCATTCAAGAGAAAAAGTCAATCTTATTTTTGACTCTTATCTTTCAAATCAATGAACCTCTGGTACCAACAATGAATGAAGCCCAACTACGAATAATGTTCTGTCATTGTTTTGTCGTACAGGGTCGTACTGCCAAACTGTCTTTGACGACGAGGGACAGTCTCGGCATTTCTTGCATGCATTTTTGCTACCTGTCAGTCTACCGCACTGTGTTACCATCCTCGACCATGAGTTACCCCTCCAGCTGTCGGAGAAAAAACAGACAGCCTGCACGGGCACTGACATAACTTGCCTTTGTGTGGTTTCCTTCATCATGCTTTATTACCAGCAGACTAGGGGGGCTGACATTGTTATGTTGCCGAACCAAAGCAATGAGCGAATGCAAGTGTGTGCGAAATGTTTAAAACTTGACCCCTCTAGCTGGGGATTAAGACGTTGGGAAAGAACGGGGAAGAACAAAAAGAGAGAACGGTGAGTGACAACGTACTTTAAGAAACTCATGACATTTTATTCTTACTCTTTGTATAAATAAAGCTCTATATGTAAACTGGAGTAAATTTTTTTTCCCCCCATCAAAGGGCAGATTTCCACATTTCCACACTTTGTGGAAAACGTAGAATACCACAACTTGAAAGAGGCCTAACACCTCACTGACAATGTTTAAAAGTATATTTGCAAGTAGTAATTGGAACTCACTTCTGTGGTATTTACAGATTACAGAATGGCTGCAATTCTTACCTTAGTTTAATTGGATTAGCAGAGGTGCATTTAGCTAAAAATCTAAAATATCTGCAAAGAAATTCTCTGGGAAAGAATTTGGAGAAAGAAATTTGGGGGAAAAGAACTCTGCAAGTTCTTTTGCAACAGACCTAATGCTGAAAAAAAAGAAGGTGGAAACTGGGAAAGAGAACTTGACGACAGACTGTTGGAAGTGAACTTACTCGCAGCCAGATAATCTAAACGGGGGAGGAAAAAAAAAGTCTCTCTTGCCGAAGATGATTTGGTTTTCCTGTAACCTGGAAAGCTTTGCTGTGAAAGAAAGTCTGCAATACAGCTTGAAAAAAGGGGGTCTTGAATTGAAACAATCCTTTCAGCTTTTGATTGATTGATTTATTTTATTTTTATTTTTACTTTTTATTTATTTTTTTATTTATTTATTTATTATTATTATTGTTTTTTTTGGGGGGGACATTCTACAACCCCTTTAAGTATTTTAGGTTCATGTTTTATTTAAGATGTACTTTTGTCTGGGTGTTTTTTCTATATCAGTCAGAGCTGAAACGAAAATATTTACTTCTTTGAGAAATGAGGCCACTTCTTTTCACACGGTATTTTCACACAGAAACAATAGCTATAAACCTGTTTTCTATGAACTTTTATATTTACATTTTTTGAGTGCCTTGTTTTGGCTAACCAAGAAGGAATTTCATGAGAAATACACAAGGCCTGGGTTTAAGTTAAAAAAAAGGAAAAAAAGTTCAAATCAATGTGCAGAAAAGACATACTGGGTCTGCAGTCAAGCACTAAGTCAAGTGTTGTTTTTATTAGTTATCAAACAAGCTCGAAAGAAATACGGAAAAATATAGCGCAGACGTGTTATATTTTTCCGTATTCCACGAGCGCGGGTGTGGATAACACTGTGTAGATAACAAATTTATTTCCCAGCTTACCGGAAGAAGTACAATTTTAAGCGTTATTTCATAATGAGCAGCACGTCCAACGCACAAGTTTAGAACGTTTTTTGCACTGTCCGTTTACGGAGCGCAACGCATGATACTAAAAATACGCAGAGTGCAATACAGACTACTGGGAGTATGATATGGTTTATTATCACACTCCCGTTGGGCATTCTGATTGGAGGATTAGCGCGTACTGGAAGACAAAATGGTTTTTACTTCACTATAACACGAACAATCTTCAGCTTTACGAGGTACCGTCTACTGTGTGATGAACGAGGCAATGAACAGGTCTGATAACATCACAAACTATCTGTCCAGTCCACTGGTCCCTCCTACCCACATGCCACCTCCACCCAACTATCCCAAACCTACCCGCATGTCCCCTGGTCCCCCAACCCATCCACATGTCTCCACGAATCGGTGACAAACATCAAATTAAAAAAAAAAATTATTTGCTGCACTTAAATGATTCAAAATGGCTGACACAGGAAAAAACTGCTAAAGAGTCATTTTTCATGATGGCAATTTGAGCTGCGACACTTGGGCCTTGATTACTTCGTTCTTGAAAGGGCAAGGGCACCAAGGCATTATCTTCTTGATAAAGGACACCTCTATGAGAAGTTTTTAAATTTCTATCGGAACATTGCCTTCATTGCCTCCATGAAGTATCAGGCATGGACACTCAAATAATAATGGCAAAATCATAATGACACCTTAAATAGTATCTTTTTATATGCCAAGCGTTGTTGAGTGACACCTTTTTTTTTTTTTTTTTTTTTTAAATCTACCGGATATGATTTTTGTTCCAGTTGGAAATTGTTTCCCACTCCATCCCGGGAAAACTCCCATGCTAAGATGCTAACATTATTAAACGTTATACAGTTCTGTTCAGCGGAGGATGGGTCGTAACTTCAGCTCTTGAAGTTGATTTCTCAAAAGCTTTGTGAATGCATGATCCCGAAGAGTATTGCCCGACTGAGAATTCAGTTTGATTTGATACGGCAAGAGCGTGCCGTATGTCACCAAGTCATGCAACTGCCACGTGGCACGGCAGAGCTTGCCGTGCTACAAGGGCAGTGTCGAACTTAAATCAAATTTATCACTTTTTCAAATTTAGTTCATGGTTTTCTAATTATTTGAGTTAGTACAGGCCTAATGCCTGGATAGATCAGCTTATAGAAAACCAGCATGGTAAGCTGGAGTTCAAATTCCGCTCTCTCATCAGCGTTCTTCGATCAACAAAAACACAAGTGTAATGGTCCAAGTCAGAATAAAGGAGAATATGACTGGGTTGTTTATCATATATCAGAATCTTAAAAGAAAAATCTGGATCTCGATAAAAGTGCTCCTTAAATGGTGCCTAGCATATCTATCTACACAGGGGAAAACAGAATGGAAGAAAACACTTTTCTCTTGCAGTTTTGCGCCGTCTGTCAAACCTACCTGCGAGTTGTGAAAACTGAGAGAGAAAGACAGAGAGAAATCCACAAACAAAAAACCAACAAAAACACCTCAATGAAAATGCCACTGTGCCCCAGATAGTCATGTAGTTTTTGGGGGGGTTTGTACAATTGAACCCATTTTGGGTGTACAAAATGTTGGTTTCTTGGGGAAATCCTTGGACTTAGGGAGTTTTTCTCAGAATTATATGTCGAGGAAGCTGTCATCTTCAGGACACAAAAATAACTAAGTATCTTAGTTTGGTGAATGCACACTTTCTGTCTAGATTCAAAGAACAATTTCCTTTCTTAACTGCTTATTTTCCAACAAATTTTCTAACATTATCCATGATTTATCTTGTGTTTTAATCTCACTTGGGATACGTTTTCTCTTCGTTTGTGGTCCAAAGTATTTTCAAAATTGAAAGAAGTGTTGAAAGAACAACATAATTTCATCGTTGTGGTGAAACCATGGGTCGGTCATCCTTTGACCACTTGCAGTTGTCTTGCCTTACCTGATCATCGGTCAAGTAATTGGGTAGACCGCCGATGAAGATCTTGTGTGGTGAGTCCTGCACCACAGTAGAGACAACACCTGTTGTGATGAAGGGGGGGGGGGGGGGAGAAACACACCTAATTAGCAATTCATTTCATTTCATATTTATTAAAAATCAAACTGGCAGCACAGAGCTGAATTATATGGAATTTAGTGAGGGTAAAAATATAAAACAAGTAGACACTATTAAGTGTGAAAATTACAGAAGAATATACAATTATAAGAACACAAACATAAGTAGGAAAGCAAGAAAGAAGAAAAAAATAAAATAAAAAAATGGCGACCTAAAATAAATTTTGCATTGCTTAAAGCCCCAGCTCAACATTGGTAAACCATGTGATGTCAGGGCTCAAAATTTAGACTGGTCCACCGGCCACAGGTCAGTGATTTTAGTGTCCGGCCAGTAAACACAAGACTGGACAAGTCTGGTGGTCTTGTGTTTTTCAGTTGAATAATAATACCTCACTGTGTAACATTTTTTATAAGAGAAGTCTGATAAATATCTTTCAATTCCGTTGAGTGTTGAAGTATTCTCAATGTATCCATAAGACAAATAAGATCAATCTTCTCTCAGTGCTTGTTCAAATCCAAACAGTTTATACATGTATGTTAAACTGTGTGAATAGTTTCTGTCTCATTTGGATTCTGGTCTTGTTTTTACACGGAATACCATAAGTTGGAAGTAGTTTACAGACAGTTTTAGGTAAACAAGTTGTTCTGTAGATAACATAGGCATTTGATCTTACTTCCAAAGGTATGTTGTGATTATTTTGAATCTTTTTCTTTACATTTTCTTTCCTTGAGATAGCAGTACAGTTGAGCAAAATTGTGTGCAACTTTCCATGTAACAAACGTTTACTTCATACACGAACAATGTTTCCTAATTTTAGCTGATGTGCCTTATGTTTCCAACCTCATTGCTTTGATTCAGTAAAGCGAACAAAACAACTGTGCAAATCATTCAAAAGGTAATTTCATCCTCTACACAATAAACTCAACTTGTAACACAAGAAAATAATCACAACGAAAGTTATCTAAGGATATCTTTGCACAGTAGAAAATCTTGTGAATTTCCATGGCGCGTTCGAGGAGTAAATGACTTGATGTTTAATTGTGCACAAGTGCTAATGGGTTAAGAATGATACACGGTTAATATCAATCTCAGCTCTTTGTGAAATCGGCCCCTGGTCCAGTAAAAATGCCCTATGGTCTAGTGGATTCCCAAATAGGAGACTTTTGAGGACACTAGGTGGCAGCAGACTTACCAGGTAAATCCATTGTTCTCAGACACGCTCAGAACTATGCAAACAATGGATATTTACCTGGTAAGTCTGCTGCCACCTATTGTCCCAAAGTCTCCTATTCGAACCCTGATAGGTCACAATGTCGTATACACACCTGGAACGTGCATAGAGGGCGTCTCGGGTACTCCAGGCATAGGCTGATAGTCCTTGGGTCGTCGGATCTTCAGGCACTGGTTCTGGTACATGATCCCGTCAAACGCCATGGCTTGGGTCGTCTCATCAATGGAGCGAAACTATTAACCATTGATAAAATCAGAATCACACGGGTTACTCAATCAAAACCTAACATGTTGGTCAACATTGGGTATTGGTTTCGAGGCACAAACACCATAGCTAGAGTCGTCTCATTGAAAATTTAAGTGCAAAAAGAAATATTAACATTCAGACTTTTGGGTATTGACAATCAAAGTTTGGCATCAACTGACCCCGTCATTATCTGACCATTAAATGGCACACAAATGGCTTTATATTGATAAGGTTAAATAAATCACATTGAAAACATTTTAAAATTCTAACCCCCCCCCCCACCCCTCAGCAAAAAAAAAAAATAATAAATAAAAAAATAAATAAAATCCTCCTATATCCTCTTTGCCAAAATGAATGATTGAAAAGAACTGAGGGATGTTGGCCCGAATAACAATTGCTTATTACTGGGTCAGGCATTCCAATCTTATCCAAGTCCAAACATGTTGGTGTGGAGTGACATAGGAGAGAAGGATATTGGAGGACTAAGGTCACCTGAAGGCAAGTAACCTGAGTAAGGGTTGGAAACAACTTTTTCTGTTTAATTACAGCAATAAAAACAAAAAACATTTTTGAGATTTCAATTTGAAAAAAATCCCAATTAAATGCACTCACAGTTCAAGATGCACTAACCACCAATTTCCTTATGAGTACCCTTTGTCCATTATGAAGTAAAACACCAATAATTTGGTTGCCTGTCAAGTATGCCTGGCCAAAATGAGTATGCCCGACTCAAATGTATTTGCCTGGCCCAAATGAATATGCATGTCCAAAATGAGTGAGCATGGCCCAAATGAGTATGCATGGCCCAAATGAGTACAAATAGACTAAATGAGTATCCATGGCCCAAATGGGTACACCCAACTGTGAAGAATACCTTGTTTGATTTTGATAGTTCTAGTGAGGCTGGGGACTTTTACTTATCAAAGACCAATTTGGTGCTTTTACCTCCAGGAATGCAAAGTTCTTGTCGTGGTTGACCTGCACAGCTAGGACCGGCTTACCCGGGGTCTGACCAATACCTAATTCTTGCATCTTCGCATTGAAAAAGTCCACCATTTGCTCCTGTAAAGTAGAACATAAGACAAAGCAATAAAAAGGTTAAATATTTGCTCCTGGTGTCAACAATGTTATTTGTTTTATTTTGGAATCTCTCTGTATTACCAGTTGATGCCGGATGATGTGTGTACATGAAAATATTGTCCGAGAAAGCAACGGGCAACGTTTAAACACGCCATAGTGAAAAATGGAACAAAAGTTGCCTGGACATTCCACTACTGAGCATGCACAGTGTAACGTTTCATTTCACCCACACAAAGGGGAAACATGGTCTTGAATATTTCGCTGATTTTCGCCCATTAAGACTGTTGTCCTTTTGTTCCAAGAAGAGGATTACGGGACATCGAGAGGTTCCCACCATTGTTTATTCATTGTATTTCAGCTCAATGGAGGTAAGTCAGGGTGTATCGGGACTCCAGCCTTGGTTCCGGATTTAGTAACAATCCTCGGCAATGAACTACAGCCGAGTTTTGCAATTCACAGCGCATGTCTTTGACATTTTCTTGATAGAGAAAACAAAAATCCCAGTGCTATAAAGAGAATCTCTGTTCTCTTGACTTTGTCAAATCAAGTTTTCTTTTCTGCAAGTGGTGCTCTCAAAGAAAAATGATTTTGGCAAACTTGGAAAAATAAATGCCATCAGGCTGAATGGGAAAAACTGGAAGATTCCCGGCAGCAACTGGTTAAAAATAAAGTCCAAAGAAAATTTGTCAAACTAACAAACTGTTTGTTCCAGGTAATATGTTGAAATAAATCAACAGGATTGTAGAATCACCATCCAAGGAGTGATAGTGTTTTGGTAACGCCATAAAAAAAACACCCAGAGTTGTGCTGGCTTTAAAAACAAAAAAAGTTTGTGGTGGTCAAATCAATGTAGAAGATTTCAGAGAAAATTCTCAGGGAGAATATGGTGGTTCCACTCTTTACTAGTCCATTCAAGACCAAAAATGTGATCAATTGTCTACAGCTTCAATTATCTCACCTCGGTTACCCCAAAGGGGATATTCCCTACGTAGAGTCGGCGTGCCTGTCTAGTCATCTGATTGGCCACGATGGGCATAGCGGAGGCAGGCTGCTGAGGCATCATCACAGGCTGAGGTACGACGGGCATCGGGGGCATATTGGGCATGTTGGGAGGAGACAGGGCTACGGCTTGAGAAGCATCTGGACCTGAGGACATCATAGGTAATAGCTAGATTCAGAAACACAGTCTATTAAACCGGACAACATTCTTAACATCTTAACAGGCATTTTATGGGCTCAATGGTGATGGTTCCATAGAGCTGCCCAGCAGAAAATATTGCTTAATGAATTAACTGCTCAGTCAAATTGAGCAGGGGACCAGTCACACTTCACATTACATGACATGGTGTTTTTATCGGTAACCTGTTTCTGCTAAGCACAACTTTTCTACGATGAAAGTATCAATAGGTTGTCTGATAAAACATAATCATCCCCCACACCAAGAAGTCTTACACTTGGTATAAGTTTTTGACCTCCACCATGACATGAGGCTTTGTAGTTGAGCTTCATGTTACATCGGGGTGGGTGAAAAACCTATATCATATAGACTAGTTCCAGCAGCTCATTCATGGTTTACACCACCGCAGCTGTGGCCACCACACGCACGCGTTGACACACATGCACTGTGAATCCTCCATGCTGATCGGTACACATGCGTGCGGCTGCCAGGTGCCAGGGTTCTCCCCAGGATTTTTCAAACTGTGGGGCTTTTATGTCGGACAGGCGCTATCCCAGGATGCGAGCGCGAAGCGCGAAGCCCGCACTCGCACGTGCACCATGTTGCTGATGCACGATCTGATGTGGTGAATCGTTGTGGTGAAATGTGTTTATCTGTCATGTCTATGTCGTCCGCCTTGTGGACTTTTGAAGTGTGATAAATACCAGCTAAGAAACAGCACGCAGCTGGTGAGCTGGAGTGACTTTTATGGGACGAGAAACTATGCTTTCCTCGAACAATTTTGTTTCAAAAAAAAAATAAATAAATAAAAAATAATAATGGTATCCAAACATGGGGAGCGTATCGGGTGGGAAAAAGTGTGATCGGCCTTTTCACCAGCGTAGCGGCCAAGAATTCTTGCGTATCGGCCCCATACGCTAGCTTGTACGTGGGGAGTACCCTGGGTGGTGTAAAACACCATAAACGAGCACTGCTCAGATTAGTGTATTGCTCTTTATCTCTGCAAAAGTCTTACATCCTTGCATTTTCTTGTACTGCTGCGGAGTGATGTTCTCGAAGCCCACTGGAGGGACATCCCAGTACTTATATGGCTTGCGTCGTCGTCTTTGCGGTGCTGGTGATCGGCTGAGAACAAAATATAAGAAATAAGGCTTAGCATTTAAAGAGATGGTATGACACTGGTTTCTGTGAACAATCCATGAACCTTTCCGGCCTGGAATTTCGTTATTTTTAGGGCAAGGCCACTTTGGCCTTCAATAGGTGCATATTCCCATGGTGTAACACAGCGTGGTCGCCGGGAAACATGTGCACAGAATAGAACATGTGTTTGATGTCAGTTGTAAGCAAATTGGAAGGAGGAAATAATAGCATTGTTGGTCTTCCAGGATGAATCAGAAAAAGAGATCACAGCATCCAGTCATTGAGGTAGAAACCATGTAGAAACCATGAACCAACTGAGTAATGGAAGCAGTGATTAAAAGTAAAAGCACACAAATTGTAAGCTGTTTTGGTGGTTTTAATTTCGGGGTTTTATTTTGTTTATTTAATCGACATCTCCTTTGAGCGATAGCTGTTTTTCCTTGGTCGTTCGAGTCATTGTTATCCAATTTTATAGGGCACTTTAATTTCTTTTAAATGTTGCTGATGTATCGTCATATCAGCAACATTAGCTGACGATAATAGTGCCTGTCCAAATTTTCGATATCGTCAAGCGGTAGTAACTCTTAATGATTATTACCTAGTTAAGGCCACACGTTGCAACCCTAAAAAGAATCTTCGTCATCTCGGCTCAATGTATAAACCTTTGAGAAGGACTCTGCTTGGGTCAAAATGAATTTTTGGTAAGCAGTTTGCAAGAGCCACAAAAAACTTTAAAAAGGGTGTCATTTCACAGTAACCTAGCCCTATTGTAGGACTCTTCCTCTGTGCACACAGAGTCCTAGCTGTGAGGGTCCATTTCTGGGGTGGAACCATTTCAGAACTCCATAATTCAAATCTTACCTGTAAAAAGCTACCAATCTCAACGCATTAATGATCTATCGCTGCATACAATTTTTGGTGGTGGGTTTTCGACGTAAGATATTCTTCATAAATCCGCCATGGCAATTTCTATTGTACACTTGTATATGAACAGCAATCTAACCTAATTTTTGGGAAATAGTTCAGCTCTCAACATTAAAAAGTTTCCGTGTTGTTCATTCTCTCAAACATGCCTTCCGTGCGTATGTGTACCTACCCAATCATGTTGGCGCAGAACGTTGTGCATATTTCGTATTTATGTTCAGTGCTGTGCAGTCAGTGTATGGTGACGTGCAAACACACCCGTACTAGGTGTGCGCGATGAAATGTGTTTAAAGTTTGCAAGAAATGTGTAACGTTGAGAGCTGAATTATTTCACAAAGATAACGGATTTATGAGGAATATCTTGACATCGAAAACCCACCGGCAGAAAGTGTATGTGACCATGGAATGTTATTCCGTTGAGATTAGTAGCTTCTTACAGGTAAGATTTGAATTATGGAGCTCTGAAATCTTTCCGCCCCAGAAATGGACTCTCATGTCCAGGAAGTCCTTGTCGTATTTAATACAAAGATGAAGGACTCCAGGGCTAACAGTAACCCACCTAAGACCTTTGACCTACCTGCGTCTGTTCTTCCTGTCACGGTCTCGGCTCCTGCTCCTGCTGCGACGTCTTCTCTCTCTACTACGACTTCGACTCCTGCTCCGCCTGCCTCTGCTTCGACTTCTCCTCCGATGGTCTGAACCTAAACAAAAGTACCATATCATATCCATTCGGATAAGAACTGAGTTGATCCAATTATAAGTCACCAAAAATTAATAACAACAGAAAAAAAGAAACAAAATCAGCAGCCTGAAAAAGACGGTAGCAGTCGAAGCGTATGTGCTTAATTTCTTTCGACAGTCAACACTAACATATTTTTTTAAGGTAAGGTAGAACCAATGATCTTCCGGAATTGTGGAAAACGGATGGAATTCGCAGAAATGGAAAACAGGATTTAAAGCGGTTAAGCAGAGGGAAATACTTTGTAAATTTAATGACAAAAATGTTGGATTTTTGGCTGTTACAGCCCCAACTCAACATTTGTAAATGAGTCTGTGAATGCTTCCATTTTTTGCACAAATCAAGATATGTAACAAAACTAACCTATGAAAATTTCAGCTTGTGTCATTGTTTAATTTGTAAGAAAACGGTAAAAATGCATTTAGCATATTTGTACTCATTCATTCTAAGGCAGAGTTTTGGTCCAACTTGAGATGAAAATGAATTTTGGATCTTATTTTATTTATTATTCAAAAACAATAACAATTCAGGCAGAAACTTTTCGAGGAAATTTTCTACTATCATCATCTTGAGCTGGGGCTTTTGCAAGTTTTCTGCAAAATATTTTCTCAATGTTTTTGGTGTTTTACATGTAAATTGATTCATTACACTGAAGATGAAATTGGTGTTCTTAGAATGTGTACTAGGCTATGGGAATGAAAGTGCATGTGCACTTCTTCTATACCCTTCTTGCAGCCGCAGTTGAAACAGCAGATTTCATTGGTTGACTTGTGAGTTCACAAGAGCTCAAACCAATTATAAGACTGGAGAGAAACGACAGACGCGTTGATGATAAGCTTGTAGGTAAGCCATTTACGGTATAACCATATGACGCGGTGCAACACTCGAGCATCAGAGTTGGATAACGAAAAGCAATTGATGACTTGTCTACACAAAATGAATGCGTTTCATGGATGCGTAATTGGAGCAAGATTGGAGATCACGTTGTGTGTGGCGATCCATTCCACTGGCCAGCGACAACTGCACTGGGTGTAGGCCTACATTAACTGTGTAAGTATACCCTTTTACTGCTGTCTGATGATTCGGAACTTGGAAATGTGTGATGCAGAGCCTTTTTTTTCGTGTAAATAATGAACATTTTGAAAATAATGAATTTTTTCAGTGCTACATTTTAGAGCATGCGGGTGGCGGATCCAAATTTGAAACTTTCATTGCCGAGGCCTCATGATTTTTGAACGTATTAAAAATTGAGCAAATCTGGTCAACTACTTGTCTGACAGAAATGACCGAAATGTAATATTTGGGCAATCTTTATGAGTGTTGTGTCAAAACCCTTCGGTCTGCGATCACTGGGAGGCTTGAGTTGAGGGTTACAATAGACTGATTGCGCGACCCACGTCACGTGACCTGTAGCGGGCATTGAATGTAAACAAACACGACGTCCTCCATAGGAAAGTGCGGTACGGTACATGATGATTGTTGCATTTTGTTTATTTGATCGAGAATTTTCTTTCTCGAAATCTGTAAAAAATATGATGATTCGGAACTTGGAAATGTGTGATGCAGAGCCTTTTTTTTCGTGTAAATAATGAACATTTTGAAAATAATGAATTTTTTCAGTGCTACATTTTAGAGCATGCGGGTGGCGGATCCAAATTTGAAACTTTCATTGCCGAGGCCTCATGATTTTTGAACGTATTAAAAATTGAGCAAATCTGGTCAACTACTTGTCTGACAGAAATGACCGAAATGTAATATTTGGGCAATCTTTATGAGTGTTGTGTCAAAACCCTTCGGTCTGCGATCACTGGGAGGCTTGAGTTGAGGGTTACAATAGACTGATTGCGCGACCCACGTCACGTGACCTGTAGCGGGCATTGAATGTAAACAAACACGACGTCCTCCATAGGAAAGTGCGGTACGGTACATGATGATTGTTGCATTTTGTT
The DNA here is from genome assembly GCA_911728455.2 of Marthasterias glacialis. Lineage (NCBI taxonomy): Eukaryota > Metazoa > Echinodermata > Asteroidea > Forcipulatida > Asteriidae > Marthasterias > Marthasterias glacialis. Next base: position 2,498,809 of record OU452227.1, on the reverse strand, counting down.
TATTTGATCGAGAATTTTCTTTCTCGAAATCTGTAAAAAATATTCCAGAGTTTGTACCAGAGTGGCTGAATAAAGACTGTAAGGATAGTTCCAGCAAGTCCTGCAAATTCTACAAGGAACACTTTGTATAATGTTCACAATATGGTAGTACCGGTTGCATGATGGAACATTTAGGCCAGACGATCACACAATTTTCCAACGTTCTTTACCCTTTTTATAGTGATTTAGGCCCACATTACAAACAAAATAACAGGCGGGTGGCTACATCGTCCTCCGACTCCGATGCATAACTAAAAAATAAACCTCTTTTGTAGTACATGTAGAATACTGGTAGCTTATGAAACACTAATGTGATAAAAATCAATGTCACAACATACAACTTTTTAAAAGGGATTAGTAACTGTGTTATTATTACCAAATGCGGACTGCTGATGTGAAATTAACTGGTATGCGGAACCAGCCCATAGGACCAGCGCACAGCAAACGTAGCATACCAGTTAATTTTGCAACTCCACCGCCATATTTGTTGTAACACTGTTTGAATGGGATCTGAATTACGGTGAGAATTTATCACTTTTTAACAACTTTTAGTTTGCGGAGTGGATTTTCTGGACCTGTAATTTTGGCGAGATTTGATTTCAAAAAAGAACTGTAGCCATGTAAACGTGAAGGGCAGAAAGTTTCAAATAGGACTTTGTACATGTCACTCTATGAGGTTCGTGGAGACGATATCGGAACGAATCTCATACATGTAGTTCTACTTCTAGGACTAGGAGTATAGTTTTTACTAACTTACTTCGTTATTTTTTAAGTTAGAAACACAATTTTTTCAACAGATTGTATTTGGATGTTTTATGACTCCTTTATACATAACGTCATTAAGAGAAAACGGTGGTTTTCAGTGCATTTCAAACGTGTTGTCGGCAGTTGTCGTCAGCAGGGGTCGTCAGTTGTTACTCCTAGGAGTTGCAAAATTAACTGGTACGCGGAACCAGCCCATATGACCAGCGCACCGCATAGCAGCATACAAGTTAATTTTGCAACTCCGGTCGCCATATTTGTTGCAATACTGTTTGAATGGGATCTAAGTTACGGTGAGAATTTATCCCTTTTTAACAACTTTTAGTTTGCGCAGTGGATTTTCTGGACCCGTGCAACGCTCGATGAGAGTTGAAAGAACACATAGAGCCTAGTTTTGGCGAGATCTGATTACAAAAAAGAACTGTAGCCATGTAAATGTGAAGGGCAGAAAGTTTTGAATAGGATTTTGTACATGTCACTCTATGAGGTTCATGGAGACGATAGCGGAACGAACCTCATGGTTCTAGGTAGGAGTTAGTTGCGATGATCGAAACCCTCCATCCTCCCGACAGTCGGAGACCGGAGGGTTACGACACAAGACTGATATTATCGACGGTACGGGCAGTTGCACTACTGTTTGAATGGGATCTGAGATACGGTGAGAATTTATCCCTTTTTAACAACTTTTAGTTTGCGCAGTGGATTTTCTGGACCCGTGCAACGCTCGATGAGAGTTGAAAGAACACATAGAGCCTAGTTTTGGCGAGATCTGATTACAAAAAAGAACTGTAGCCATGTAAATGTGAAGGGCAGAAAGTTTCGAATAGGATTTTGTACATGTCACTCTATGAGGCTCGTGGAGACGATAGCGGAACGAACCTCATAGTTCTAGGAGTAGACCGAATATATCCATTCAAAATCACTAGTTGGCCCCGCTATGGATTATGGATATATTCGGTCAGTCTTTTGGTAAGTTTTTGTCGTTTTTTCTGCCAAATATTTTCATGATGTTGTTTTAAGGGTTCCAGATGACGTTGTCATACAATAAAGATCAACTCCATGTGTTTAGAATGTCTGTCATGATTTTGGAAAGTGGAAAAAAAGGATGAATCTGATCACGAGTCTGGCAAAAACTGGTCAAAACTGCTAGTGCTAGTTACACGGATAATACCAGTCTTGTGTCGTAACCCTCTGGTCTCCGACCGTCGGGAGGATGGAGGGTTACGATTATCGCAACTAGGTAGGAGTAGTCAGTTGTCAGCTTTTTTAGTGCGACTGGAATTGGGCGCTGTTTGTGTAAGCACAGAATTCGGCAGTAAGTCATAGTGGTAAGTCATACCTTTAGCACTGTACAGAGTGCATGCCCAACAGCAAACAAAATGTACCTAACGTTAGTTATTTTGGCGGCCGAGTTTGTTTGGGGCGAGTTGGCCATGGCCCGTGATGAAAAAAACCGTTCATCGGCGTGGTGGTGCAGATTAGGCAAAAAAGTCGATAAAATCGACGTAATAATCTCTTACTTACAACATTATTGTAAACAAATAAAGTAATACTTACTCTTCCTATCATCTTCGTCTGTTCCAGGCATGTTTTTAACGAATACCTTTGTTTTAAAATCAAAAGTATTTTCTAAGCAGCTTTTTGTCAGACAACACAATCCATTTCACACGCTAGATTCACACTGGTCTTCGGCAATTGAGTCGTTTTGTAGCCGTTACTCTCGATTGTATAAATAGCGGCTGCTGATTACCAGCGAAAATTGACAAAAAAATAACAACAGAGGGCGCTATATTCTGATTTTCTTTTTCATAAGGGTGCAAAATTGAATAATCAATTGGATTTAAATTACCACTAAGGACATCTCAAATAATATCACTGATCACATAACTGATTTAAAAAATATTGCTCAACTGAGAAATGGCAGGTATAAACCAATAGGCTATGCTAAGAGATTTTGAAGGTCATGTGAAAAATATGCATCGGACCTACTGTAAAATGCAAGTCTCATGCACGTGCATATTGATTGTTTTCTCTTCCAATCTACACTTGTTCCAATCAAAATGTTGGTTTGTAGAAGACCCCGGCAGTACTGAAAGATCCTTCTAAGAACAATGTCAGTTTGCCCCCCTGCATTTTTGCCCCTGGGGTTGACACCATCTGTTTGGGGGAGGGTCGGGGCTTAAAGCTTGTATGATGATTTGGAGGAAGTTGCAAGAGATTTCAAGTTGCATTGATTGTCTAGTTGCCTGCAGAATATACTAGAAGGAACAGCCTAGGCCCCAGCTACTCCACCTCTCCCCAATATTCTGTCCCCACCTCCCCAATGGCCTATTAAAATGAGGGATAACACAAACTCCAGAGAAAACGTCATTACATGCACACTCTCTCGAACAACGAGTTGGGAACTTTCAACGGAGACGGGGAAGAGTTTGCCCTTACATAAAATTGCGAGCCATCCCCAAGAGACATGGCTCTTTGACCCATTTTGGTGGCTTTCGGGCAAGGGTTAGGGCTGGAATTAGGGGTCTGGGTTAAGGTATCCTAAAAAGTTAGGGTTAGATCTGAGGTTAGGGTTAGATTTGGAGGGTTAGGGTTAGACTTGGGGGTTAGGGCTGGCGCTGAACTTAGGGTTAGGCTATTGTATGGTTGTATATGGCTAGGGTTAGGGTTAGGGTAAAGAGTAGGGTCACACTAGCAAAGCCACGCAATCCATAGTAGTTTCAATTTATTACCTCGTTTTGGGATGTACCCCTGTCAAGACTTCTTTTGCCCTAACTTTTAAATACATTACACTTTGTTTAACTCTTTGAAAAATTAAAACAAAATATCAAATGGATCAACAAGAAAAATAAATAGAAAAGGTACACTCTTGTACCTAACTAAACCACACTAAAAGGTCCCACTTTTAATGCAGCAACAATAACATTGCCAACCTGGGTAAGGAAAACAATAATTTTACATTCAATATTTACATGTTTGTTCAAGTCACTATGTATTCACCGTTTACCTCCTGAAACTGAAGAAAATTTGTTTAATTATTTATTTTTGACAAATTTCAGTCGAGTTAATCCAGAAATTAACAAGTGCTGATTTATCAACAAGTACACCACCATTTTGTGGGAGACGCCATCTCGTATATATAGGGTGCACCACACTATATAGGCTCCCATAGTAACAAATGCTAAATGCTAAATATTCAAAAATACTCACAAAATACTTAAAAGGTCTCTCAGCCTTTAGAAAACAAATCATATGTTTTTTCTGACAACTGAACTTCAATTTTCCTTTCAATTTTTAGTAAGTTAGCCATTGAAAATGTTTGCTAGGCTGATCCAAAACAAAAACACCCCTGAACGAGTAATTTGCCCATACTTCATCTTAGAAAAATGACCCTACACTGTTTAGCATAATAGGGCCATTTTCAGAGGGCCAGTCTACCCAAAATGCTCCAGGATGAATGACAACCCCCACCCCCCAGGGGGCACAATGTTGGACCATTTTCAAATAATCCTTAAAAACAAGGACCTTCAAATCTTTGATTTACAGAAAAAGTTGCAATTAATTTAATTAATGAGGCTCGGTGCATGGATTTCTCCATATTTAGTGTAGTGTGCCCTTCACGGGTGCACCCACTGATGTCCGTAATTCTTGTATTACTTGACACATTTTACTTTACGTAGACTCCTCTGAACAATGCGCGTTAATTAAACATTTAATTTGGCCACCATATGGCTACAAGTATATAATTATTAATAATAATAATAATAATAATGCATGCTGGGGATTCATTTTGACCACCAAACTGGCATCCATAATTTATGTTATTTTGTATTTCATATTGGGTTACAAATAGCAGGCTCAGCCGTGAGCTCGTTAAATAAAAATTTATTGTTCGTGTCATTACAAACATAATTCCTATCTGAATAACTGAAAATTACCGAGGTTAGCAAAAAATCATCAAAGCTGCCTCATGGTAGCAGTTTGGTGCAAAATCGTTTTATCTCGTACAAATTTCTAGGAAATTGGGTTTCAACCTTTTAGAAGTACAAAATGGCTGCCACTTTACGTGGCAGCCATTAGCTATTTTAGAAATTATTAAGTATTTTTTGTACAAGATACATGTGTGCAAAGTAAAGCATGCAACATCACTCCACATGTTTTAGAATTCTAGAGTGTTATTTCCACTTTGCTGGACACACTTCTCGCAAAATTTGGTTTATTTTTTATCGATATCTCTTTGATCAATATTTGGAAACCCTGTGCATTTGCTGTGAGACTGATTGAGTGAGTTTGACTACCATATCACAGCCAGTTATTGATGGCAGTGTTCTCTCTACCTACTTTCACATAGATTGAAAATCACTCTAATTAGACTGAAAATCAATCTTTTTGATTAAGGCCAGGGACAAACCTTTTGCAGTTTGTCCCTAGTTCAATCGAGTACAGTTAATTTCAATCAAAAATTTTAAGAGAGTACAAGGACCTCGTTTCAAGAACCACATAATTTACATTGGACTCAAAACCTGCCTCATTTAACATTTTAGATGTTGTTTTCACTTTAGTTCACACGCTTCTTGCATTTCTGTGCCATTAATTGAGCGAGTCTATTACTCACTCATCACCAGCAGGTATTGATGCCAGTTTGCTCTACACATAGAAGACACTTTTTAAAAAATATATCATAAACAATATTTGGCTTTTGCCGTGGCGCTTTTGCTTTTTACCGCGGCGCTTTTGCTTTTGCCGTGGCCCTTTTGCTCTTACCGTGGCGCTTTTGCTTTTACCGTGGCCCCTTTGCTTTTGCCGTGGCGCTTTTGCTTTTGCCGTGGCGCTTTTGCTTTTACCGTGGCGCTTTTGCTTTTACCGTGGCTCCTTTGCTTTTTCCGTTGCCCTTTTGCTCTTACCGTGGCGCTTTTGGTTTTACCGTGGCCCCTTTGCTTTTGGCGTGGCGCTTTTGCTTTTGCCGTGGCGCTTTTGCTCTTACCGTGGCGCTTTTGCTTTTACCGTGGCCCCTTTGCTTTTGCCGTGGCGCTTTTGCTTCTACCGCGGCGCTTTTTCTCTTACCGTGGCGCTTTTGCTTTTACCGTGGCCCCTTGCTTTTGCCGTGGTGCTTTTGCTTTTGCCGTGGCGCTTTTGCTTTTTGCTTTTGCACTCAGTATCCGTGTTGACTATAAGTTGTAATGTGAAAATTTGAGATTAGTTTAACTCTAACTAAGTCAAGTATTTTTCTTATTTTATTGAGGAAAATTATGAGAAAAAAAATATCATTATATGGCTAGACTATATTCCCAAATAAATTCTGATGATTTGAAGGAGTTCTGTTTATGATAAGATACTTTGAAAACGGGTGTTGTGAGTGTATTATTCTCTGGCTGTCCCTCGAGGTCGAGGATGACTGTTTCCAGATACCATTTTGTCACTTCTTAGACTGTCGTTGGTGTGATCTCATGTGTGAGATCAGGCCGATCTGGGCACGACAAGGACGGCCACAGATCGTGCACACATATGAGTTGTTTGGGTCACAGTTGGGGAGATGTTCTCGGGAAGCTAAAGAGTGTGTTATTAATGGTCTAAGTTCTTGCACTGTCTAAGTGTGTGTGTGTTGATTATACGTTTGTGTGTACCTATACGAGAGCTACCTTGTGAGGTGTTTTTTGGCGAAAACATAAGAATTGTTACACTGTGGGCTTAACCCCAGAATGTTTTTATAAGGGAAAACATAAGAAAAGGAGATCATAGAACTGCTGTTGGAAAACCCCAGTATGTCGCTGTGGTGAGTCTGTCTGTGTGTACAATAATTATTTATCGATGAATCCAAAACGTTATAGAGATGACTTACATTCAATAAGTCGATAACTGTCGAGAGGAAAACTGTCAAGCTAAACTCTTCACAAATAAATATTAGGATTTGAAGGAGATGTTTTAGATACCATGAAGACGAGTTCTGTTTGGGTATAACAATGGCCTATTAGATGTGTGGATGTTGACTATTATACGATGTGTTGTGTGTATACACTCAACCGACGAATGAACCCATGACGTTTGAGATGACTCTAACTTCAAGTAAACCGATAATTATGGACCGGAAAATTACAAGAAAATGTTTCTTTTCAAGCTACACTCTTCATATTAGATTCTGAAAATTTGAAGATATTAAACTGGAGACGAGTTACACAGTTATTAGGCCATTTTATTAAAGTGGTATTTAAAAATGTTCTTTGCCAAGCGAGTATTTTAAGAGAATTAAAGAATTTCCGTGTTTAGATATGAAGACAGATTCTGTAAGAGTAACGAAATGGCCTACGTTTTTGTTGTACTGCCAGTGTATGTACAGTGAACGTATTGACTAAATTATAAAGAAAATTTCATTATGTTTAAATATCTGTTGAAGACGGGTTCTGTGAGGGTGTATGGATGCAAGGAGGGACTGGGTAAAGTTTAGTATTAACGCATGCAAGCATTGATTATTGACTTGGAATACTTATTGGTGTTTGATGAGCCCAGATGTTTGAGAACAAGCACCCACCTGTTCCAACACAGAGAGAAATACGTGCCGTGATATTGATATTAATCACATTACTGTTTCATAAACTACCAGTATTCTACTACAAAAGAGGTTTATTTTGAGTTATGCACTACCGGCGTCGGACGCATATTATGTATTGCCACCCGTGCCTGTTATTTTGTTTGTAACGTAGGCCTAAATCACTGTAAAAAGGGTAAAGAACGTTGGACGAGTGAGCATCATACCTAGCCCTGAGAAGTTTCAAATAGGCAAATGAATCACACAGTTTTGGAAAACAATTTCTTTGGATGATTCAGCTTTAAAACTTTGAAATTCTTGTGTTGAATCCATCATGCACGAGGACACATCGTGCACAATTATACGTTACTTGTACAATTTTCAAGACTTGCTGGAACTGTCCTTCTTGCTTTATTCAGCCACTCAAAGGTCTCTGGCACAAGCTCTGTAATATTTTTCACAGATTTTGAGAAAGAAAAGCCTCGATCGAATAAACAAATGCAACAATCATCGTGTACTGTAATGCACTTTCGTATTTGTTTACACTCAATACCCACTACAGGTCTCGTGACGCGGGTCGGTGTATTATTTATATGCCTTTGTATTTTTTTATTTATTTATTTATTTATTTATTTATTATTAATATTATTATTTTGACGTTAATTCAAATAAACATAAGCATCAGATACACTTATACAATACCAATTTCTAGCACTTTTGTCTCTAAAATAACGCAGAGCTCTGGACGATTAATACAAACGGTTACTCATTTTACAAAACCAACTTTCAGTTTAAAAATCAACAATAATGTTACTCCGATAGTTTCTTCATACTTCTGTGCCATGTCTTAGTATGTGAAGTAATGCATGTAAATGAAATACAATTTGATATCAGTTAAAGTTGTCTTGTCTGTGACGACGTCACACCATTGTGATCCATTGTGAGAATGTCTTGTTTTTTATACCAACTTTGCGTAAAAGTCTGTTATTTCAAGATATATATATTTTTTATACGGAAAAATGACATAGGCCCTAGGTTGTTTATTTGAAGGCCTAACTCGCTCCTTTCTTAATTTCAAACCTCGGAGGAAGGACCCGTCTTTAATTGAAAATTTTAATTAAAAAGAACTTAGGCCTCCATCGTTTGTATTGATCCGCGGTCACAGCTTCAGTCAAGGCAATTAATTCAAGGATCGTTTAACTCAACGAGGTCACATTTGTAATAGCTACTCTCTTAATGTAAAAGAGTGAAAAACCACTCTTTTTGTCCGCCATACCACTCTTGCAAGGAGCCATATGGCGACAACTCTTTTTAGAGTGAAAAACATGTATTTTCACTAGATTCAGAGTGAAATTCACTCCTGAGAGTGGTGACGAGTGAGTTTCACTCTCAAAAGAGCCAAACTGACACCACTCTGGCAAGCGAGTGAAATTTTCATAGAGAGTACATTGTATGGTTACCGCGGAACTCTCTGAAAACGGTCGCCATTCCTCGCTTACGTGGTTTTAATTACAGGCCAAGGTAATATCTCCGTAAAGCAAAGCACACAAAGAAAAGCGAATTTCTCGCTGACCGAATAATGTATACGATTAGGTCAACGTTAAGCGTGTTTCCACCTTTCTCTCTCTCTCTTTACGATATTAAGCAGAGCAACTCAATAGGCTTTTTTCATCACGTAAATTCCAATCGTGGTGGGAGGTGTTTGGGTGTTTCTGTTTGCGATGGTCAGATATCTCTGTATTTATATGTTTTTTTGGTTAATATTTGAGGGAATTCTGTTTTTCAAAGTGAAAATGGTCTTTTACATAAAAAAGTACAAATACTACTGTGTGGTAAAGCTAATGTTTATGGGAACTAAATTTAAATTCTGACATGTCCGTATGTTCATTATGCACTAACTAGTCGGAGACTACGGCATGTGTTGAGGGTACAATCACTCGCTTGGTGTTAACTTCACTTGCAATTTCTATTCATAGATTTTTAAATTGTCAGTAAAGGTTTCGTCATGGTTTTCTTCAAGTTGTTTGCTCATATTGTTTCTGGGGTGTATATTTATAAAAGAGTGGTGACTGAGGTTATAAACGGCCGTTTAAAGCTTAACATAGACTAATGACGCATATAAAGAATCATTACTTGTCACCAACGGTGGACGATGTCGCTGGATGAAAAACACAGAGCCAACGACGGGCCTTGATGCTTCTGCACTTGCCGAAATACAAGGCGGAGCTCATTATGCTAATGTCACTTTAAAAAAGTATTCTCATTGGTTCTTGTTTGACCTAGCGCCCCCTGACTACGACGTCAATCACAGCCTGTTGGTTACAATGTGTACACGTGTTCAGAAAGATACAACTGTAACAACGGGGCTGCCTGAAAAATAACGGATTTACTGTATCCAGTAGGCAAAATTACAAATGTGTCATGCCCGTCAATGATTGCCTTCTCGAATATTATCAGTCAATTTAAATGTATGTAATTATTTGCTTTTCCAAGGACAGCATTGAAAGTAGGCCTACTTGAAATGCTGAAGGACTGTCTCTGGCTCTGCTCTGAACGAATATCATTGATTCGTAGCTGGTCAGCAGCCGCATCAAGGCTGTCGTCCTATAACGGACTCCCTGCGTGGACTGTGTGCGTGTGCGTGTGTGTATCGTCCTGACGGACTCCGTGCATGACTGTGTGGATATGCGAGTGCGTGTCGTCCTTACTGACTCCGTGCGTAGATAACTCGGGGCTAAGGGTGAAGACAGCCTTGGTCAAGGCTACAAATGTTGAGGTTAAATAGGCACCGATCACCCTCACATCTCTTGCATATTAATAAATCAAAAGCTAAATATTTATGATAAAATTAATTAATTTGTTAATTACTGCAACTAATCAACATTATGCACGAAAACTCCGATAATTATTAAATATAACAATGAAAGAACATGTTAGTTATCCGTTATTATTACTGTTACCTTTTGGTAATTAAATCTGTTATTGTAAAAAGGATTCCGCTCTCCATCAACTTGTACTGTTGCCTGATCGTCCAATGATATCTATAACAGTTTTAGTGAAATTAATAACGAAAACAACCAAGGAAAACTGATTGAAAGAGTTACAGTTCAATGTCTGCCAACATCGCTTTAAATTCGTCTCAAGCGATCGTAGACTAAGTTCCTTGGTGTCCGTTGCAGTACACAAAACGCGACAGAAGACGCTTACCAGCTATTTCTAAAGTCCCCGGATCATGGTTTGATTTTCACTTTGTGACGCAGTAAAATTCTCTTTGCTGCCGCAGTTTGAGGGAGTATGGACGAGGTGAGGGATATGAATCTGCAGGTTTACGAAGCCCAAAACAGTTCGTTGTAAATAACGTAACATAACTTGTTTACTCTGTCACTGATAAAGTATGCTTGATTTAGGGAAGATCATTTTTCGGTACCCTTACTTTCTGACCGTTACTTTGACAATGATTTTCTACGTCGTACCTCTGAAGGGAGAAATGTGTTCTACAATGGTCTCTGTTAATGACGGAGAAGACTCGACAGTTCTACAAGAAAAGGCATTCTCGAACTTCAAATCGACATGCCGGAAGTTAAGTAAGTGGTTACGATCGTTATTATTTTCAATTCTTTGTTGATAAATTTGATCACAAGAACAAGTATAAAGAATAGACCGACCATTGTTGATAGTAAACTGCCTTGACCGACAGAGTCACAACAAAATTTGGCTTTTGGTAAAAATAACGCAGCTACTAAGCCATTTTATGAAAGTTGTATGTTGTGACATTGATATTAATCACATTGCTGTTTCATAAACTACAAGTATTCTACTACAAAATAGGTTTATTTTGAGTTATGCACTACCGGCGTCGGATGCCTATGTAGCCACCCGCCTGTTATTTTGTCTGTAATGTAGGCCTAAATCACTGTAAAAAAGGGTAAAGAACGTTGGAAAAGTGAGCATTTATACCTAGCCTTGCGAAATTTCAAATAGTCAAAGGAATCACACAGTTTGGGAAAGCAATTTTATTGGATGATTCAGCTTCAAAACTTTCAAATTCTTGTGTTGAAAAGTGTGTGATCGCGGTCGTCTGGCCTCAACGTTCCGCCGTGCACTAAGTACACATCGTGCACATTAATTTGAATACATTACTTTGTACAATTTCCAAGACTCGCTGGAACTGTCCCTACTGGCTGTATTCAGCCACTCGAAGGTCTGTGGTACAAACTCTGGAATATTTTTCACAGATTTCGAGAAAGAAAAGCCTCAATCGAATGAACAAATGCAACAATTATCACGAACCTGTTTACATTTAAAACCAACAATAGGTCACGTGACGCGGGTCGTGCAAACGGTATATTGTAACTGTAAATTACTGCTTTACCACTGAGTGAAGGAGGGAAAATGATTGACCTTTTTAAAGTCTATATCAAATCGCCGTGTTTACTTTGACAGTAAAATTCAGTGATGACATACTGCACCAAGGTATACCGTTTTATCGTTGAATTTCACGTAATATTAGTGAAAAAAAAAGTTTTCCCATAACATCCTTTCTGTTTATTACGGCCGGGAATTTTAAGTACTTTTATGTTTACTAATTTTACTAATGATCTACCACTCAAAAGAGGGTGACATCTTACTTTGATTCATCCCGTACTATCACATGCAAACAGCAAGCAGCCTCTTTTGTGATGATTGTAATATTAAAGAGGTTTGCAGACAGGACAAATTTAAACTGTCATCAGCATGCACTTATCGTATAAAACCATCGTGAAATGAAAATAAACTTCAAGTAGTTGACTTTGTACAGTCCAGTCCCACTTATGTTGCGTCTATGCACATACGAGAAAATACAGAAAAGCTGAATTGTCAACCTTTTTAGTGAAACCTTGACTCAGATAATTCATCTTGGAAACACAGTGTGGATTTGAAAGAAATTAAACAAAGAAACTTCAATGATGACATAAATTCTTATACAAAGTGTTATGCAAACGTTAAAACATGTATTCCCATAATATGCTGCTGTACTGTACGTTTAAGTTCCATGTTTCCTTGTTTTTCAATAGTTTCCATTGTTAACATTAGTAGAAGACCTTGAAGAAATAATAATAAAATTGATAAAAGCTGTCCGTTTTGCAGAGTCATCATCTGTCCGTGATGACGCGCCACCGTGCTATGGTCCGTTCACAACTTCGCCGTCTACTTCCTGGAAGCGGTATCCTAAGGCTGGGGTCTTCAACCCACCCTTAGAACGATTAGAGTTCAGTGTTCAGTCTACAGATAACGTCTATATGGACTTGGACTACGACAGTAGCAAGTGGATTAGTGTTGGTGAGTCAACATGTCCCATAGGCAAATCTCTTTCTCGCATTGAACGATAAAGAAAACTATAAAAAAAACTTCCGTTTTATTTTAATTATTTTTAGTGGATGCGACTCTGAAAACTGCCGCGATTTCAGATAAACTGAAAACGATGCATAAAGTTGTATTTCTTTTTCAGAATTGGGCAGAACCTCTCATGTTAGAAACAGCAATGGCCAACAACTAACTGACAACCATGACATCGATATAACAACTACAGCTCGCTTCTGGGTGACGTTCACCAACAACATGATAAAGGTAGGGAGGTATGAAGACGAGGCACCGTTTATGGAAGCTGACATCACCGACATTAACATCAAAAACATATACTTCCCTAAAAAGTCTGCTGAGTGGAAGATCTACATGCCATGTGTAGTATAAGCGTCCAAAAACATATTAATCAAATGGTTCACTTATCTATAATTGTCGGGTGTATACGTTCGTCACTGTTAAGAATATTAAAATAACATCATTTTCATATCGTTATAAAAGTACAAATTGGAAGTAGGAAATTTAAAGGGGAAAAAGATGCAAAGGAGTTCAATGTCCCATCGTTCGCTTCGTTATTAGTAAATTATTTCGATTGGTGTTTTATTTATGTAGGTCAAACAATACTTTATATCGTGATATTCCGTTTGTTATGTTTTCCACTTAATCCGTATCAAACTTGTTCCATAAATTATCATTATCTTCAAACGTTGTGTTTGAAAACCTCTCACTCAAAATTCAGAGATTAAATCCACCCAATTTTCCCCTAAAAATTCTGAAATAGCCATACCACTGATGACCTCACAGACACAGAATAAAATAACGCGCGCCTTAAATGCCTAATATGCATTTAATGATGATGTACAAAAAAGAGACGAAATCAAACTTCCGTTGACAAGGTTTAAGCTGTACCAATAAATACAACCCCTGGTCGCTGTATGAGGTACCGGTACCACTGGTGTACAGAAAACCAGTGGCGTAACCCCCAACACCTTTGCCCCCTCATGCTCCACAATGAAATTGAAAAAAAAAAAAAATCACACAAAATGGTTCGATACATTAAATAGCCCCTTCCACTCAAATTAGTGTCTTTGTCCCCCGCTTGCCCCCCATTGAGAATGTTTGGTTTCGCCACTGCAGAATAAAGAAACCTCAGCTACAAGATGCCGTTGGTGGCAGCATATGTCATACTCGAAGAAAATCAGGTCAAAAATATCTCTTGTAATGGAAACCAAAATAATGATTAAACAGCAGACGATTTGTCGTACAAGATATCAATCAAGTTTATCTAATATAAATTTAACCGCTTGTATTTATTTAGATATTACTACTGTGTTTTATGGTAAACGTTAATGTAGCTATAAGCAGCGTAAAGTGTAGAAAGCTGTTTGTAATAACACGGCTACTTTAAAATGTAAAAGTCAAATTTATATCTCAACAATAAATCAAAATCAAAACAGTACATCAACAGAGAACATTGCGCTCATAGAGAAAAACTAAACAGAGAACCCACAGCAGAGGGCGCTACATATGCAAACAACCAATGAACAGAATATAATATGAAGAACCGATGATACTTTATTTGTATGGAGACGTGTTTCAATTTTGTTTGGGCTAAAATATGTATATAAAATTTAGTATTATTGCACAATCGCACACAGTTTCATGGTAAAAAAAATATTGTATTAGTAAGTTTGCACAATAAATTTGCATTGGTTAGTTTAGTCTGAAAGTCAAGCACGAAAAAATATATATTACATATCCTGTATTGATTATTAAATAATACGCATTATCAAGGTTTGGGTTAAAGTTACCTAAACGCACACAGTCGCACCCGGAACACCGGTAGCAAGTGACATTTAAACTGTATTGGTTATGTTGCACAATAAATTGCATTGTCGAAAGTCAAACAAACACAATGCCACAAACAACACATTTAGTATCATGTCTATTTATCACGACTGATTGTGTTGAAAGTGTTTAATTGTTTACATGCCTTAGTACTTTTGATTGATTGATTGATTTTTTTTATTTATTGTTATTATTATTATTATTATTTCGATGTTAAATCAAATAGACAAAAGCACCAGATACACTTATACAATACAACTTTCTAGCACTTTTGTCTCTAAAATAACTCAGAACTCTGGACGATTATAACAAACAGGTACTCAATTTACAAAACCAACTTTCAGTTTAAAAATCAACAATAATGTTACTCCGATAGTTTCTTCATACTTCTGTGATAGGTCTTAATATGTGAAGTATACATGTAAATGAAATACAATTTGATATAAGTTAAAGTTGTCTTGTCTGTTACGCCAAGATAGAGACAACTTTCCCCCGTGTGGAACTACGTCACACCATTGTGATCCATTGTGAGAATGTCTTGTTTTTTATACCAACTTTGCGTGAAAGTCTTATATTTCAAGATATATTTTTATATACGGAAAAATGACGTAGGTTGCTAATTTGAATGCCTTACACGGTGCATTTTTAATTTGAAACCACGGAGGAAGGACCTGTATTTGTTTGAAAATTCTAGTTGAAAAGAAGGCTCTGATCGTTTGTATTGATCCGCGGTCTGCAGCTCCAATCAAGGTAACGATGACGAAGGATCGTTTTACTCATCGGGACCACAAAGCCACATGGAATGGTTACTAAGGAACTCTCTGCATATACGACCACCATTCCCC